>JAPPVO010000032.1:59314240-59472629 GCA_030407325.1 Camellia japonica
AAAGCTTTATCGACAACCAAATCGTTGGCAAATGCAACATTTACCGACGTAAATGTGTCGCTAAAAGTTACTTTTCCCCACTCATATTGTGTGGTAGAAGTGTATTTTTTGCCAATGCCAATTTGTCGTTGCCAAAAGTAAAGCTTTAGCGACAAACAAATCGTCGGCAAATGGCAACATTTACCGATGTAAATGTGTCCCAAAAGTTTACTTTTCTGACGCATATGTTGTTGCTAAAAGTATATTTTTTCCCATGCAAATTTGTGTCGCGAAAAGTGCCACACAATCATTATATTTGAATGACTTTTACCAACGCAAGGTAAATTGCTGACGATGGATGGAGGCTTTTAGCGACAACTATGTTCGTCGCTAAAGGTATTACTTTTACCAACGCAATGATAATTTCGTCGGCAAAAACTTTTGCTAACTCACTTTTGCCTACGGGTTGCCAACGTAGCTTTGTGTGTCGGCAAAACTCTTTGCCAACGAATTTTCCCTTTTAGCAACATATTTTGTTGCGTTGCGAAAAATGCAATTTCTTGTAGTGATTCCTAAGGGAGCCTTGGTAGTCTTTGCTGGCATGCTCTCCGGGTGTGTGCTCTACTCTTATCTTTTCGATTTTCGTGAAAAATTGAATAGAATCTTCTTTCCTTTTGAGTATATAAATAGGTCTTTTGTTTTGAGAAGTGAATAGATATGATTAGATTAAGTAAAATTATTTTATTTTGATAATATTGTTATGTGGAGATTTTAAATTATTTTTTATAAAAGAAATATAAATAATAAAAAATAAAACTATGATTTTTATTTAACAAAAAATAAAAACATTAAACATTAATTTAAAAAAAAAATCAACATGTAAAAATAAAAAATAATAAAAACTAGCCAGGACTAATTTTCTAATACCAAGTCTTTGACCTCCATTTCAATCCATTCAAGGCCTATCCTAATCTGAAGAGTTTATAAATCCCCTCTCCATCTTTCAAAGCAAACACAATATTAATAGTCTCACCTCTATCTCAATCAATTCTTCTTCATCTCTCAAAAAAACGGACCCTTGTTAGTATCATAGGGTCAATCGTACCCCATTAAATGTTTTTACTCTTTAGACCATAAATACCGTTTCAATAATTTAAAAATAATGTTATATTATCAATTAATATACAACTAATATACTAATAGATGATGTAATATAATTTTAAAAATTTTAAGTATTAATAATTTGTATAATAAGTGGAGTCAATAATAATGAATAACACTAATTAATATACTAATATATACGTTAATTAATCATGTAAAACCCCGTAATTTAAAACCTCCCTCAAGCCACATTAGTTATGGCATCAATACAAGTAAATCAAAGTTTAAATGCATTCATGTTTCTTCTCTCTCTCTCTCTCTCTCTTCTCTCTTTTTAATTATTACATGTGCAAATATTTTTGAGTTTTCAAAGGAATAATTTTTTTTTTAAATTTAATGATGCAACTATATATAGGCTTGGACCAATGGAAGAATTGAAGCAGTGAACACAGGGTGGTGATGAGCGGTGACAAAGAGAGGCTTTCTGCGGGTTTTTTCTGTTCCAAAGGATGGAGTGAGTGTTGAGTACCTCCACAGCTTGTAGAGAAGAACATCCTCTGCGCTACCGAACATTCGTTTATTCTGATTATCTTGCCAAATACCTTAAAGTACTAGGTTGGATGGCTCGAGCTTTTGCCGTATTTGATGATCTGTGGCACCGAGGTTTCTCCTATTTGGCTTTCTAGTGTCGGTACTATGGACATGTTTTCGACTTTATTTATCACTCAGTGGAATAATTTGATGATAGAGTGGTTTCATCCTATATTGTCTACTTTTGTGGAATAATAAGTAGAGTGGTTTCCATCTATATTGTACTACTTTTGTTTTTTTGTTTTTAATTTGATAATGTTGGCGAGGAAGTATGGTGGTTTCCATCTCTATATTGCACTTCTTTTGTTTTTTTTTTTTTTAATTTGATAAGTAATAACCTCTCCAAAAGAGATTGTGATCCCTCTAATTTTTATTTTTTATTTTTTTATTTTTTTTCAGAAAAAGTTTGAGTAACTTGATGATAGTCAAGAGCTTCACTAGTGATATCACATATAATAAAGAAGGGAGGGGTCAAAAAGTATCCCAACTTAATTAATAGATTCTTATTAGGTTAGCACCGAGATCGTAATCCCTTTATATATATGTCCCTTAGTTACATTATTTTTTTCTTTAGTTATAATCATTTTTTTTTTAATGATGACATTACACTACAACAAAAAAGGGTTTTTACGCACGCAATGCACGCCATAAAAACCCTTCTACGACGTGCATCGGCAGTCATATTATGACAGCCATGGAAAATCATTCACTTTCAAGACATCTATAGTAGTCGTTAAAAACTATTTAACAGCACATTTTATGCTCGTTGTTACTTTTTCTAGACATGCTATAATAGCTGTTAAAAACTATTTAACAGCAATTTTGTGCGTCGTTGTTACATTTCTACGATCACTTTTACATGCCGTTATTTGGTAAGACAAAAAACAACGCTGATTTGCGCCGAAAATATATAATATAAGACTTGCTCAGTATGCCGTAGATAAATAGAAAATACCACAGCGTACATGGAATATTGTGAAATATTTCATATAATACACTTAATTTGCTTGTCTAAATGTACATTTTTTTTTAATTATCAAGTTCCATTATTTAAAAAATAAAATAAAATAATAAATTTTACTATTTTAATAATAAAAATCAGAGTTGAGCACCATTGTATTTTACCCCTTTTGGGTCATCTAACCAAACAAACAAACACACGTGTACTTTACCCCTTTTTGGTCATCTAAACCAAACAACAAACACATCAACCTCCAGGCGTAGAAAAGAGAAAAAAAAAAAAAAAACTCCATTTTCTCCCAACGAGAAGAAAAGTTTTGGGGGCCTATATATAATGATGTCATTGTCTTTATTGAGGAAGCTTCAAGGAAAAGACAAGAATGAAGAGTTGCTCTTATTAATCAGCAGTATACAAGAAAGACTATGCACAAAGAAAGCAAACACTACTATAAAAAGTATTAGAGATCATATTTTGACCAAAAAAAAAAATTTATTTTTATTGAAAGTGTGATAAAAAAAAAATTAGATTGATATTTTAATCACACTTAATTTGATTAAGTGTGATAATATTTATTTTTTATATGACTTTTCAATTAAGTGTGATTATATATATATATATATTTTTTTTTTTAATCGCACCTTCTAATTAAAGTGTGATTATTTATATATTTTTTTAATCACACCTTCTAATTAAAGTGTGATTATATATACACTACTACTTTTTAATCACACTTTTTAAATGAGTGTGATTATATATATATATATATATATATTTTAATCACACATTCTAATTAAAGTGTGATTATTTATATATTTTTTAATCACACTTTCTAATTAAAGTGTGATTATATATACATTACTACTTTTTGATTTTTATAAAATAGGTGTGTTTGTATAAAATATTTCAATTTGATTTTTATATAAAATATACAATTCCCAATTTTTTTTTTTTTTTGTAAAAAAGCCCCAACACCAAAACACAAATTAAAAAAAAAAATTCAAAATACATTTAACTCTTTATATGAAAATATATATCATTTATAAATATATCCTTTATAATTGATTAGAATGATCCACAGATCTTTCCAAACAACAAATAAATGTTTGAGATCATTTTACACATTAGAGAGTTCCCACCCATACACACGTGCAACAGTTTCTTCTTTTCTTCTTCTCTTTTGTGATTCACGCTCTGTCTGTCTGTCTGTCTCTCTCTCTCTCTCTTCTCTCTCTCTCTCTCTCTCAGAACGATAAACATCTCATCGGCACAACCTTTGTGTCTCCTCCTCTTCCCCAATAGACACCCACCCTCTTCGCTATAGACGGTGCTCTTTATTTCCCTTACAACCTTTCGAAACTCATTGGCTTGGAAAAGACCTGCACTTTTGGTAAGGTTCTAAACCTAGAGTTTGTTTCTTTTCTTTTCTGAAACCCTTCCCTTCTTAATTAGGGCATTTTATTAAACTATTTGGATTTTCATTCAACGATTTCTGGTTGGGGGTTTTGAATTAGGGCATTTGAGTCAACAATTTCTGGTTAGGGGTTTTGATTTTTTTTTTTTTTTTTAATATGGATGTATATATGTATAAGCTCAAATCAATTACAGTAGATATGTTTGTTTTTATATGCTTTTGAAGGTGGCAAGCGATCGATTATGCTCGGTTGAATCACAGTACGATTACATTCTTCAATTTCTCCAAACCAAAGACCACAGCTTCTCGCTAGAGTCGAGTCAGGTTGAATGCTTCCAAGGTCATCTGCTTCTTCCTCTTCTTCTAAATTTTTTCCCCAATTCAGTGTAATTTCTAAAAATAATTATAAAATCATCTATGGTAAAATTTTACATCATTAATAACCAAACTCTTTTTAAAAATTTTCATGAATCTTAATAATTTTCTTAAAATACCAATTAACCTAATAATTGAGTAGTATTATATTATTATGTTTCAACGAAGTGACTTAAGATTATCATGTTGATTGTGTTGGGTAGGTTGGTAAGGGTTTGTCCAAAGACACCAAAGCACAGAAATTGGCCTTCCAACACTGAATTTATGTTACTAATTATATCAAATTTATATACACATCAGACGCGCATCAGTCTCTTCTCATGGTCTTATAAAAATCATATTTTAATTCGAAGTTTTTATGATAATAGATGAATTATAGATGTTCTGGAGTTGGGTCCTTTTGATGATGAGCAACCTATTTACATAAGATTGATCAATCATTAATTTAGGTTGCCAGTTATTGTGCTTATACCTACTTCTGTGGCTGTAATAGGTAATGGTAGTTGAAGATGATACTTCTGATCTTTCCTAGTGGATGAATTATCTTTTGAATGGAATTAGTTGATAACAATGATGCCCCCTTGTGAACACATGGCAGAATGCTATGCCTATTACACAACTTATCACTTGAAACTTTATGATTTGATGTCCTTTAATTGATTTTGCTGTTTGTCTTCTAAATTGATTTAATGCTTGACTAATGGGATGTGGTGTGGTTCAATATAGTTCAATGCTACGCAGATAAAAGTTGAATTGTAACCTAGATGTGATACTTTTTTTTTTTTGGTGTGAATGTGTAATGATTTATAACTCTGCTTAATCCACTCTTACATTAAGGAAAAGAAAAAAACTATCCATGTTTAAATGCCTAAGTCGATTACTTTTCATTCATTCTATTAATATAAAAGAGGGCAGGGCATAGTCTTTGGCATGGCAGAAATTTGTTCCTTCTTATTTTTATTTTATGCTACTTTTTTATTGACTTCAATTTTTTTTAATGTTATTTCTATTCATTATGAAAATATTACACTTCTATCACCCGTTTTTATTTTGAATTTTCGTCTTCATGGCCATGTACCCCCAGTTGGATTTCTTTACTAGGAAGTGATACTTTTTACTAGCTTTGCACCATATTTAAGTGCCTATTTCAAGAATGTGGAATGCCAGTTTTATTGGCGCTTAAAAGTGCATTGGAGGAATTTGCAAATGCCAAGGAGAGGTCTAAGCAGTGTGTTGCTGCTGTAGTGTGGGCTAGAGTACTGCATTCTGATGTCAATGGCCTTACAGAAGCATGGAACAACTAGATGATGGTTCAGTTACAGAATGTCATTCTTGCTACATCGGTGGAATCTATACCTGAGTGGTCAGCTTGTATACGTTATGCTGTTATTGGGAAGGGAAGTATGGAACAAACATTCAAGTTCTGAGACAAAAAGTGATGGATTGTTTAGCTACCCCTTTACCTCCAACGTAACTACAACTGTAGTTGCCAAGCGCTTAGTTTTTCTTTCAGTTGCACTTATAGAAGTATCCCCACCAAGAATGCCAGTGGTTAAAATACAGCTCCATAGGAAACTTCTGGAGGAGTTGTTGGGTAATATGAGTCATTCATCTGCCCAGGTAAGAAATACTTCTTTACATATTTTTGGTCAATTCTCAGATCATGTCATTGTAGTTAATATACATTAATGGATCAAATTAATGGTTCTCATCACACCCATACTCATTTAGTGTATGCTAATGCTTGAAATGGTGTGTGGCCTTGCTACATTCGGGGAGGTTTCTTCTATAACAAATATATGATGCACATCAGCAATCATTGCATTATCAACATGAATGATCGAAACTGGATTTTTTTTTCTTTATTTATTTATTTTGACTATGATAGAATTTCCTTGTTTTTAAGAAAGGATTAAGAAGTTTTTTTTTGCTTCATATGATAGAATTTCCTTGTTTTTATTATCAATTGACTTCAAGCTTCTTTGTTGACTCATTTATTTGGTATATTTTAATTTTTATTAGCAATGTCAAACATTATTTAGTTTTGTTATTTTAGTTAAAAACCTTCTTAATCCTTTTCTTTTTTCCTTATATTTTTTTCCCTTCAGCTCATTTGATACATGCTTATGGTTCTTTGAGTAACACAATTTTCTGCAGAATTCCAATCTTATAACATATTTCTAGATATTTTGTCACTAGTTCACCTTCATTCTTGAAAAATTCTAGTCACACTTTTTCTGATGTACCTCGTAAGAAAACCAACAGAGCTAATTTTGAAAACAGAGAAACTTTTAATGTTGAATACTTAATCACTACATCATGTGAAGCTTGATTGTGGGGAATAACTTGCCAAAATATATTTAGTTTATACTTTCTTTCCTGTCTCAATCATCTAAAAATATTCTTTGCATACCTTCTGTTAAACATGGTGTTTTTCTTTTCACCCCTTGTTCACTTGGAATCTCATAACTACTTGGTAAAATTTAATTTAATTTTTGAATTTTTCTTCAACAACCACTAAGGTTTTGGTTTCAGAACTCCCAAAGCACTGGAACAAAAAATGCACTGTCTTATATCCTTCTTCAGCAAAAGCTAGCACTGAGATTGGTATGTGCAATGTTTCTGATTTTATGATGGCCCTTTCTTGTCAACTAAGAATTGGTCTGCACATGAATATGTGGATCCTATCCCGTAATGCACAAACAAAATATAATTTGGGTTTTATATTGGATGGGAGACAGCAAATAGAATCTGCATCATATTAGTGGTTCCGAACACAGTACTAAAACTTAAACACAATAATGATGCCCACAGAGGCCTTAATAAGGTTCAACATCATTGTTACTGAATTTCATTTATTCTATATATTTTTTTGAACATATATTTATTCTATATATTCATTCTCTCAAGCAGCTGGCTGAAAGATTAATATTGTGGGTGTATCATATGACTTATTATTATCATTAGTTTAGGTCTTCTCCTTTTTGGGTTTTGCCACCAACCCTGACTATGAAGGCTCTATTCTGCTGCTATTCTGTAAATCCTTGCTTCAACTTTTGTTGAATGGCACTCTTTTGGTCTCATTTGTTAAATTAAATCATTGACATTGTTTGAATTGAAAATTATTGATTGTTCATTTCCTTTTAGGTTACAATGTTCTTCATTTTTATGCAAGTGGCTGGTTATACATGTTACAGAAAGTGGATGCTTTTCTTGTTTTAGTTTGTAGTGTTGATGATTTTTTCCTGTTCTATATTTTAGTGTGATGACTATATGTCATATCTATGTATATTTGGTTTTATGACTTTAAAATATCTGGCCATGCATTTAAGATTTTTATTTTAGATTTATTGATTCTATGTATATGTCATTGACCATTGAGATAGTTCTAGAAGTCCAAAATCACAAACCCTAACCAAGATTTTGTATTATGCTGGTTTTCGTCATTTAGTAGTTATTTTTTTAAAATAATTCTGAGTGTTTTTCCATTGCAGTGTTTATTCGATGTATTACCAGAGGACTGCAGACTTGATTTCTCTTCATTCTGGTTTGTATTTCTTCTTTATTAAAAAGACTACTGAAATTCAATTAAATCATATGACCTTTTTGGTTGCTTTGAATATCTAAAGAAAAAAAGGTAAAACCTTGGGTTTATATAATAAATTTGTTTTGCTTCTTGACAGCTTTTAGGAAACAATTGAAGCAATGGTAGAAAATTCAGAAAATTATTCCTCTTCTAGAGTCTCCAGAATTAATTACATCCTATATATGGTTTTTAAGGAAGTGGTTGTTTGGAAAAAAAGTTTGTCTACCAAGAGAAGAACTAAGAAATAGAAAAGGCTCTAGGCGAATTTAGGAAAGCCATAAAAGAATGGGCAAACTGTGATGGTTTTATTTCTTGTTCTACTTTTGTGATGCGGATAATCAAAATGAATAGAAAAGTGTGGTCTTCATGATAAACAACTCTGTTAGATGGGCCAGGTTATTGTGACATTGCAATTCTTAAATTTGCCTTGATTTTGTTACTATTATTGACAAAGATAATTCTTGTACAAATTATGTATTTCTTAAATTTGCATCAAGTAATTGTTTTGGTTATGGACATTGTCTTAATTAGAGCATATTGGAGAAAATAATTCATGTAGCCCACTTGATTGAGACACAAGGATAGGCTTGGTTTGGTTTGGTATATGCATTATCTTATTTATACTTGAGTCTTTTATCAGTACAAAGCTTAACTTCGTGTTTCTTTGTTTGAACAGGCATTCATAGATTTAGTGAAGAAATACAACCATAAGGAGATGATTTACCACAAGTATTTTATACGAATTATATATATATATATATATATTTGCTTCTCTCCAGCATTGGTTTCGCCATGTTGAGCATTTAGCAATGTACTTGCATAGTAATTAGTATCATGTATTTATTTGGATATGATAATGGTTGCTTTGCCTTATCTCAATTTGATTCTAAAAGGTGGATTTCCGTTATTAAATTCAATAACAAATGCTAATGTTGTAATTCAAATAGTTTTCTCTGCTTACTTAATTTTCTGTAAATGTACTTGTTGAAGTTTTTAGATAACTGGATTCAGTTGTGGATACTAAAAAAATACTGACTTCACCAAGGTTATAATGGCATAACTTCAGTTCTTTTTTCTTTTATTTATTTATTTTTAATTTCAAATTAGTTGGATTATGAATCAATGGAGTCGAGTTAAGTTGAGTTCTTGTTTGCCAGAAACACTCTGTTTAGAGTGATTTGGTGAGACATGAAGGAGGGGAGAGGGGGGGGGGGGGGGACTCTTTTTGTTATGTTTGGTTTATAATTTTTGATTTGTTGATTCTATGTATATTTGGTTTTATGACTTTAAAATATATGGCCATACATTGAAGATTTTCATTTTGGATTTATTGATTCTATATATATGTCATATTTATATATGGTAATACAAACATTTTATACTAGTAACAATCAAAGTCGTTATTCCTTTTCTATTGATGCAGGAGATGAAGAGTCAGTGTGATGAGAAAATGCCTGATTTTGTCTGTTCTAAGACAAGAACAGTCTCTACAAAAATAGTAAGTTTATTCATATGCTTCTAGCGGTTTATGAATTAATTTGTGTTGTTATTTTTTAGGACAGAAATTTTCTGGAGAGATGAAAAATATGGTCAAAGAATTCAAGAACTTAGTTTTTTCAAGTTTTTTTTCATTTTTTAATATATGTAATCACAGTTAAAAACTTTTTATTAATTCCTTTGTATATACTTTTGAACATTAACTTTCATTTATGAAATATAGGACATTATTCCATTCAATATATGGTTGTGATTCAAAATATAGTATATAGTGTGTATTACATTCTTTAAATGCGCGTACAAAAATAATATTGATTATTCTTCAAATATGTCGATTTTTTTTTTTATCACAAGTTTTATATAGCGATCCCGATTTCCCTTTCTTTATTTGTTGTATCCAGACTTTGGTTCCGTGGAGTTGGTAGTTGTATATCTTGTTGTCATCCTTTAATCGCATTTGATTGAGTTTTAGGATGTGTTGTGCATGTTTCGAGCAGGTGGGTTGAGCCTTGGTCTAATTTCTTGTTGCCCAGTTTTGGTCGTTCCGCTCGAGCGGGTCTTCTTGCGCTCGAGCGGGGTTTACACCCTTCCAGCATTTTGTGTCCCTGCAAAACTTCTGCAGGTATGATTTCTACGCCGAGCGGGTTCCTACGCTCAAGCGGGATTGTCGACGCTCGAGCGGGTAGTACATTCTTGGTGAAAGTTCTAAGATGGGATAATCCACGCTCGAGCGGACTGGTTTTTCGCGCTCGAGCGGATGTGTTTCACTCTTGTGTCTTGGCGCTCGAACGGGCCTTATTGCGCTCGAGCGGACCCAGCTTTTTGTTCTGACGCTCGAGCGTTGTGTTTTACGCTCGAGCGGACCTGTCATATATCATATAACAGTTAGGCATTTTTGAATCACTTTTTGCATTCTCTCTCTCTCTTACTTTCTAAAAAGATATTTTGAGAGCTTCTCTCTCTAGAAACCTAACTTCTCTCTAGGGTTTGATCTAGCTAGAGTGTTTTCCTAACCTTTGGCCTTTACAAAAAGGTTGTTGATCGTCAAGGGCTATCTTTTGATCCAAGAATCTTGGGATTTGGAGCACATTGGGTTTTCCCATCTTCTCCATTTGAGTTCTTCACTTCGAGGTAGGGATACCCTACTCCAACTTATAGGTTTTGACATGAGTTTTGGTCATTTTGATATGTTGGTATTGTTGGGAAATTTTGGGAAAAGCTAGGGTTTGATTTGTAAGTTGAGCTAAAGGGGGTTTTTAATATATTAAACTCCATGTGTTTGTAAGACTTGAAAAATGGCATTTATGGTGTCAAATTGAGAAAATTGGACCTTAGGGTTGATTGTTGATGAAAGGGGAAAAAGTGCCCTAATTGTTGTAATAAATTAATTGGTACAATTAATTTAGGGAAAAATATGGGATTTAGTTGAAATCCATAAAATTGGGAAATTATTGGTTAAATGGTGTAGTTGGATAATTTAATCACTCACCTATGAAAATGTTGAGTTTATATTTGTTGATACATTTATTTCCTGTTTAGAAATAACTGTTTTGGGCTATCGGTGGAGGATAGTCGTGAGTGTTGTAGACATTGCATGTTGATTAGGGAAAACTGAAACTAATCACAGTGAATAAGTCATTGAATATGACGGTTGAATTAATACAGCAAATACGTGTATTGATTGAATATGGTATATGTCATGTGTTAAATACATTGAATATGCATATTGTTTGGGAGGAGATAGGGGATGTACTCCATGGTTTGAGGGAAGATAGGGGATGGACTCTCAAACCAGTTTGGGAGGAGAAAGGGGATGTACTCCATTAGTACAGCAAATATGTGTACTTATTGATTTATGGAAGTGTTTTAGTACAGCAAATATGTGTACTTATTGATTTTTGGAAGTGCTTTAATATGAGCCTTAGTCTCATTTGAATTGTTGATATTGGAAGTAATATTGATGTGAGAAGTAGTCTCATTTTATGGTTTGGCCAGGTTTTGAGCCATGTTTGTATAATTAGAAAGTTGATTAATAACGTAAAGTGAAACATGTCATGGACATTATCGTCATGAAACTGTATAGTGATATAATGGATTTAATAGTGTTAACCATCTATCGAGTGCTATTGCTTTAGTCAATTCTTATATTTGGTTTAGGGCTGTGGCTCACCCTATACGGGAACATCATTTTCAGGTCCAGGTGATATGCTACCTCCAAGGACTTAGCTTGGAAGGATTTGGATTTGAAAACCTGTTTTTAGTTAGTTGTTATTTGATATTACATGTAAACTCAAGCCAAGGGCTTAATGTGTAATTGAGTTAGTACTCAGACTTTTGTGTCCAAGCGTTGGCTTGGAAAGCTGTAAGCCCGTAGGGCATTTAATTTCAATGTTACATGTAATGTCTTTTAATAAGAATACTCTGATGAATGAAAAAATGTTTTGTCTTCTTTTACCAATGCATGTCAATATTGTGTATATTATGTGTTTATTTCGAGGGCGTGACATTTTATTAGTTATTAATCACACTTAAAAGATGTGATCTAAATGTCATTAAATGTTTTTAATCACACTTAAAAGATGTGATCTAAATATTATTAATTACACTTAAAAGATGTGATCTAAATATTTTTAATCACACTTAAAAAATGTGATATAATTGTTTTTAATCACACTTAAAAGATGTAATTTAAATGTTTTTAATCACACTTAAAAGATATGATGAAATCATTTTTGAGACACTTAAAAAGTGTGATTAAAAATGACCCCTTTTAATCACACTCCCAAAGACCACACTTTAATAAAACTTAAAAAGTGTGATTAAAAAACATACATCACACGAAAAAAGTGTGATCTTTATCTGTATTTAGTGAAAACATAATGCCAAGTACTTGCCTACAAAAGTTTTTGAAGTTTGACAGAATCATTCCTTAATCCTGTAGGATTTGATCGAAGAGTAGCTTTGATGAAATGGTTTACTAATCCATCATTGGTATTAGAATTCTTCTATCATCTATTGTATATATCGTCCATGCCCCAAACAAATTCAATGGCGTAACTAAGAATTTTCTTCAACTAGTTATCATCAATGTCATTGTATTAGATTTTTTCATTTCTACAACAAAATCAACTTTCATATGATGTATTTCAATTTTATATATTCCCTATAAACAAAAGTAATTCAAACTCGTCAAATCACATGAAAAACAAAAATTTTAGACACCACTTTAGCATATTTCCGCATGGGTTAAAAAAAAAAAAGAATAAATTTATCCAGTGTCATCAATTGACAACACTATCTTAGACATGGCTTCGACATTGTCAAAGGTAATATTTCCAACACTGATTGATAGACTAAAGAAATTCCCAACTAATTAAATTCCTTACAAGAGTGATCTCCACTTTAGCTAAATAACTAAACAACACAAAAGCATCTTCCATGTTCATAAGCAAATTTTCTATAGATAAGATGAAAAAAGTAGAATTGAACAAGTCATTCAAAATCACTTCTATAACATACCAACCTGTCCTTTTCCTATTCAAATTACAATAATCACCTTGTTATCATTATTAAATAGGCAGAATCCTTTCAACCATTTTTAAGACCTTGATTGAGACAGACCAGCAACATGCATTAAAGGCCCATAAAGATTATAAATAAGGGTATGGTCTCACAGAACTCAACCCTCAGACACTCCCAACTCAAAATTAAATGATAGGTAAAGATCATAAACCTGTACAACAGAAAATTTGCTTATGAGCAACACCGCAAGACCAATAATGAAAGTCACTTTGCATTTGGCTTATGACATAGATTAAGCAAATCCCAATCTCCTCGTTAATTTCTCTCATCCAATTTTGTGCACGAAAAAAAACTATATAATTAATAATGAAAAAGGTGTTGTGTGTGATTTTTAAGCTAAACATCTACTTATCTTTTTCCATTTCAATCTCTCTCTTTTTTTTTTTTTTTACCCTCTTCCTGAAGTTATTGTTTTTCCATAGTTTTTATTCATCAAGAATCAATGGATATGATTTTAACCCTTTTCTTGGTAATTTTTACTAATTATGATAAAATTGTTATTACTTGAATTCTAACAAAATACAAACTTGAATGCTAAATAAAAATGGGTTCCAAGGGTAGGATAAAGTATGCCAAATCTGAATGTCAACCATATTTATGTAGCTACCAACAGGTTTGGGAGGTCAGATGAGCAAGACAATTGAAGGACAGCAGGACTACACGCTGCAGCCAAATCCACAACATGGGCAGTTAGCCAAAGCATTACAAGTCAAGGTAAAGCTACAGCCAAGGCCACAGCCATGGCCACAGCTCAGAACAATAGAACAGTTGCAGCAGTTGCAGCCACAACTCAGTCCAACAGAGCAATTGCATCAAATTGCAAATATATTCAAGCTTTTCTCTGATTTTCTTTAACTTTAACATGAGAAGCAAGTGTAAAGCAACAGCCAGTAATCTTTCAATTGAATTGAATGAAATCACAATCTTTAATAACATATTAAGCTAATTCATACCACGCTTCTGAAGGACTTCATTGGTAGATTTCCCCTTCTGTCTTGTATGTCCTTTGATCCAAGCATCCACTCTAGATATGGAATCTGGGTCTTGGCTTTGATTTTTCTTTAAAAAAAAATACAAATAAAACATAGTACAAAATTAGAAGCAACAAAATCAAAATGCTTTCGAAATAAATGTTGTTCATATTGCTAAACTTACCATGTCTTCCTCTAGTTGTGCATAGCATTTTCTACTCATCGTTTGTAACTCTTTCTGCTTTGCTCTCATCTCTTTGAATTTTTCACTCTTTTCCTGAGTGTAAACATTTGAAATGTCCACATTTTTTAAGAATTTCTAATCTTTATCTTAATTGTTATGAAAAGAAATGAGTTTCTACATAAAATCGTTATGAAGAAAAACTTACAATAAAGCTTTTTGAAAGTCGATTTTTCACAAATGCCTTACATTCAACCATTCCAATCTTATCAGGTTTGGTAAGGGCAATATTACTGCTAAAGACCTTTACCTGCTGCAACGAGAGTTCTTATTTTCTTGATAGTTCAGACTTGTAATTGCGCTACAATTTTGCAAACTTTTGCATGACACGTGTCTTGTGGATATCATGTATATTATATCTAAGCTGCATTTTCATATAAGCAAACAGTATTAGAAGAGGGGAAAAATAATGAAGTGCGCTAAAACGACGTCACTTGACACTCGGGGCATTTGGGCCTCTCCAGTTTCAAGCTTCGAAGCTTTATGTTGTGTTTGGTTGGGGGATTTGAGGAGGGATTTGGAAAGGGAAAAGGAAAAGTTAGGTGAAATGTAAATAAAATATACTTATATTTCACCTAGTTTCACACACCTTTTCCCTTTCCCTTTCCAAATCCCTCTCCAAATCCCCCAACCAAACATACCATTACTCTTTAAGTTTTTGGAAGTTGTGGGTATGTTTTTCTGTAGACTACGTGATATATTTTACCATTTTCAAGAGATTTGTTTCAGTTGTACTATTATGTTTGTTCAAATGTTGAATTTAACTAGTATTGTTTTGAGAATGGATGCTAATGATGACGTTTGAAATCTTACTAGTATTAACAATCAGATATTTACTAAAATGATGAAAATGTCTTAGTGTATTTTTTTCAAACATAACACTTCAATATAATACACTAATAAATTTCTTAGTGTGTTTTATTTTTAAACATAACAAAGAGTATTTTTTGTTTAAACGTAACAACGTAACATTCTAAAATTGTCATATAGGACAAAATAGATTATTTTAGCCAAATAGGATAAAATGTCATATTTAACTCATAATCATTTTATTTTTTCTTTCACAAAAGTTATAAAAAAAAAATCATAAAATTTATTCTAAATGTGACTTTTTAGTTCCACGTTAAAATAACTAAAAAGCTAACAAGTTAAAAAGTTAACTAATATTTCAAACGAATTCTAAAAAAATTCCTTAGTTATTGATATGAGATTTTGTCTTACTTTTTAAGATAATGACACCTTATCTTAAAAAATAGAATTTTAACTTTAAAATTCATTAATATGTGTATAATATTAAAGGGGAAATTATTGGAAACTCCCATTTTTGAGAGTTGTAGTCTACAAAGTCCCATTTTAAAATTAATAAACGTCCAAGTCCCATTTTTTTGGTAATGTGATCCGAATGATCCCATTATGTAATTATGGAATGGTTTTTCTGACTAATGTACCCTTTTTTTTGTGGTTGAAACGTGTGGGTCATAAATAACGTAGACACCTCTATATACACTACTAAACCCAAAAAAAGGTATAGAAAGCTTTTTCCAAACGTTATATACACCCACATCATAAAAAAGCAATAGTAAGTTTTTCTCAAACGTTACATACACCCACATCATAAATGTGCTTTTCCCAAACATTACATACACCTTTTTTGTGTGGTTGAAACGTGTGGGTCATAAATAACGTGGACACCCCTACATACACTACTAAACCCAAAAAAAACTATAGTAAGCTTTTTCCAAACGTTACATACACCCATGTCATAAAAAAGCTATAGTAAGCTTTTCCCAAACGTTACACACACCCACATCATAAAAAAGCTATAGTAAGCTTTTTCCAAACGTTACATACACCCACATCATAAAAAAGCTATAGTAAGCTTTTTCCAAACGTTACATACACCCACATCATAAATGTTTTCCCAAACGTTACATACACCCACATCATAAAAAAGCTATAGTAAGCTTTTTCCAAACGTTACACACACCCACATCATTCAAACATAATATCACCAAACCCAAAACAGTAAGTTCATTGGCAAAACTGTCCACCCCCAAATAATGAGACCTTTGGGTGTACAAAATTAAATATGGGACTGATTAGATTACAATCCCACCTTTTAGGATTTATGGGTCAATTCCCCAATATTAAAATATATTTTAATATAAATTTTAGTATGTTTGAAGTACATTTGGTAGTAAACAAACAAAAATTTCCTTTAGAAACAATGCATTATTGCACTTCACTAAAATTAGAAAATTTTAAAGTACTAAAGTCATGATAGAATTCATTATATTAAAATTTGTGTTGGCACCTTAATTTTAATCAATTCTAAAAAATAATAACTAGTAAATACAAATAAATAAATAATAATAAAAATAAAATAACAAACACAGACTAAAACTAAGAATAATATATAATAATAAATCAATAAAAGAATAGGAAAAAACAAAACAAATAAACAACAACAAAATAATAAATAAAATAGACAAAGCAAACCAAGTAAAACAAAAACAAAGAAAACAAAAATAATAAAAACAAAATCAAGCAAGTAGATTTGGCCTCTTTTGGGAAGAATATAAAGTCAAAAGCCAATTTTAACCTATTTTAAGTCACATTGTTTTCTTTTCTTTTTTTTTACATATTTTTTCTATAAAAAAAAATCAAAAAATGTCAAAAGAATTAATTTTTAACCAATTTTCCAAAACAACCCTTTAAACCGACCAAAAGCAAAGAATAAAAAAATAATAAAAAGTAATCAAGCAAAACAAGCACACCAACTGATAAGGCCGATGAAGGCAAACGAATAAAGCTTGAAATAGAAGTATCACACTATTCACACTATTAGACTATCTCCAATGGTTACTTAAATTTATTATCAAATTTGAATTTGGTGAAAAATGACTCTTTTTTCTGATCTAATGTTTTTATCAAATAGATATCAAATCCAAAATTTCACTTTTTTTTTTTTCCATCAAACTGAGGACCAATGTGCCTTTTATCAAATCACTGTTTATACCTGTTTGATTTTCACTACCGGATGTCCATTCATATGTCCTCCGGATGACCATCTCAAGGCAAAAATTTATAAAAAAATTACACTGACCGGTCAACCCTCCAGATGACCACTTCAAGGTAAAAATTTATGAAAAATTTACACTTGCTGATCAATCGACTGGACATTTGCCCAGTCAACCATTGTTCTGATGAAACTTTAAAAACCTCTATTAGAACACTTGATATCAAATGAAACTTTACTCAAATTAGTAAAAAATTTGATGCATCGTTAGATATTTACTTAGATGCAAACATTAGTTGAATTCACGTCATCAACCCTCTTGCTTGTGTTCCACCTATACAACCCCGCCACCCCAACTTTTGTCTATAAATAAATGTCTCCAACAACTTTTAGAGAGAGAGAGAGAGTAATTCAAGAGTAAAATTTCAAAAAGATAGAAAGAGAAAAACCAAGAAGAGAATCAGTAACAATAAAATCAAAGAAGAAAAAAAACAAAAAGAAAGAAAGAGAAGTAAGGGAGAAGAAGAAAAGGAATAATAAGGTATTAGTACATGTAAACTACAAGTTAAATCTCAATAAATATAAGTTAATCCAAATAATTTAAGTCGAACTTTCATTCAACTTATGGAAAACTATCTAAGTAAATCAAGTCAAATCTCTGTCCAATTCAAAATAAGGTATAATCCAATAATTTTATTAACTTGTTATAGCCTCCGTTTGGAAAGTGGGTTGGCTTTTTGGCTTTTTTTTTTTAGCCTGAGCTTAAAAGTTTGGTTTGGGAAGGGCTTTTTGGCTTTTTGGCTTTTTTGAGTTTTTTTGTGAGAGAGGAGTGTAATGATTATGGGTTGGATGTGATGTTTTGTTTTTTGTGGCTAAAAAAGCCTATTTTGTCTTTTGTGGCTAAAATAGCCAAAAAAGCCCAAAAAAGTTCTTGCCAAACACCACCATAATATTTGAATCTCATTATCATCACATATCATTGTTGACTGTCAATAATATTTGTTATCATCCCATGAGTCTCATCATCATATCATTATTGACTGTTAGTAATATTTATAATCATTTTATGATTCTCATCGTCATATTACCACATCACATATCATTATTAACTGTTAATAATAGTTATTATCATCTTAGGAGTCTCATCATCATATCATTTTATCATATATTATTCTTGAGTGTTAATAAAATTTATTATTATCTCATGAGTCTCCTTATCATATTACTTTATCATATATCATTGTTGAGTGTTAATAATATTTGTTATCATCTCATGGATCTCATCATCATTTCATTTCATCACATATCAATATCAAAATAGAATTCTCCATACTAGCAATTTTTCATATTAACACTAACATTACTAATCTCATAAACTATATATGTAAATAATACATATTATTATTATTATATACCGTCTATTAGCCGAATGTATAGTAAAATATACACCGGCATGAACTTCTTTAGCATTTATTTACATTTTTGTTATTTAAATACCAATACTATATATACATAAATAATATATATTATTATATACCATCTCTTAGCCGAATGTACAGTAAAATATACATCGGCATAGGCTTTTTTGATTCTTATTTATATTTCTGTTATTTAAATACCAGTACTATATAAATGTAAATAATACATATTAGTATTATATACCGCACCTTAACCGAATGTATAGTAAAATATACACCAGCACATGTAGCGATCCCGATTCTGATCCGTCTCTTGTGGTGTTCCGGGCTCGGGTTGGTATGGTTTTGAACGGTGTTACGTATCTTAGTTTCCCTTGTATTTCCCTTATTTTTGGTTATCGGGTTATAGTGGTGTGTTTGGAACATATAATGTCTCCAAACCTTTAGATGCAAATCCAACCCAAATTGTACTTTGCAGAGTTGTATCGAAAGTTAATTCTTTCATGTTTTGTCATTTCGCTGAGTATGTCGGGGGTCGAGTCACCCTATACAGCTTATGGGGGTCGAGCTGCCCGGTCAGCTCGCCGAAGCAAAAATGCAAAACGCATTCGAAGTTGCTTGCCCACTCGAGCGGCCGTTTATCCGCTCAAGCAGAGAATGTTTGGTTCCAAAAGTTTGACCTATCCGCAAAAGTACTGGGAAAGTGTATTCGGCGCTCGAGCAAGGCTTTCCATACTCGAGCGGACCATGTTATATCAGTTCGTGAATCTGATATTTCATATCACTTTTGTATATCTCTCTCTAAAAATATTTCTTCTCTCTTCTCTCTACATTTCTCTACACAAACTAGATCAAAAATCTTGATTTCTCAATATCCATTTGAGTTTTGCCATTGCTTCTTCATCAAAGTAGTTTATCATCTCGAGGGCTTTATTGTGTACGGTGAAGATCGAGTTTCGACACCGTTGATTTTGGGGGTTTCATCTCATTTCTTCTTCAAAACTTGAGGTAGGGATTTTCTTAGAGTTATATATATATTTTTGCAATATTTATATGGTTTTGGAAATCATCTTTCGATAGCTTTGAAAATTGATTGTTGATTCAAGAAGTTGAGCGATTTTGAAAGTGGGTTTATCTCTTGTTCTTTTAAAATGATCTTATGGGTTTTGATCTTCGTTGATTGAAGAAAAGATGATTTTGAAAAGTTTTCTTTCAAAAGATTTGAGTTGTATAGTTTTGGTGAGAAAACCTAGAATTTAGAAATTTTTTTAAAAGAGACTGAAAATCCATGAATGATATTGTTATATTTATTTTGTGTGTCAAAATAAATGGATGTTTGGAAATTTTCTTATTTATATTTATATAAAAGATGAATTTCAGGGAATATGAGAATTATTGTTCATTTTGGAAATTATTGTTCAAAACGTTGAAATAGTCTTGAAATGACTAATTGTTGAGGATACTTGAGAAGAGGAAATTGTATTATTCCTTAGATGATGAATTGGAATAAAAGTATTTATATTCATCTTGTGTTATTGGCATAACAATTCATTTGATTACATTAAATTTCAAAAGTTGATTTGAAAAGTTGCATTGAGAAAAGAATGTTGAGAAACAAGTTTTCAGGAAATGGTTTTGGGGTAAATACATTAGTAAGTCTTGATAGGTGGTGTAGATGATATTGAATAAGTTGGCCTAAGAGTCCGGGGTGAAAGACTGAAAAGCCGCGCGGATAGGTATCGAGCCTTCTGGTTAATACCGGTAAAAATAACAATTTGGTACTACTTGTATAGTCTACTTGCAGATACTGACCTAGGGATTACTAGAGTCATATTTACCGCCCTTGAAATAGATTGTTAAGTTTTGAACAATTGAAATTACATGACATCATTGAGCATGATGGTTTTCAAAAGATGAAAATGTGATTTATCTTCAAAAATGGCATAGCATGGCATGTGCATTTCATCTCTTGAGACTTGTATAAAATGTATA
This sequence comes from Camellia japonica, assembly GCA_030407325.1. Taxonomy (NCBI): domain Eukaryota; kingdom Viridiplantae; phylum Streptophyta; class Magnoliopsida; order Ericales; family Theaceae; genus Camellia; species Camellia japonica. Next base: position 59,334,965 of record JAPPVO010000032.1, read on the forward strand.
TACTTTATTAAAGATTTCCTACTAGGCTTTATGCTCACCTTACGGGATTTTTGTGTAGGAAAAGTTGTGGTAATGCCGCCTAACTAAAGGCGAGGAAATGTATGTTGAGAGTACAAAACTCTCATTTTACTGTAACTCTGTGTGTAAGCCAAGGGTTGTATGTGTGTGGGTTTGAATAACCGTTTTGTGTAACCAAGCTCAAGCCTTGGAAACTTGTAAATCATTGGGGGTATTTATTTGTTTATTTACTTGTTGTTAGATTAATGTATTGTTGCATGAAGAACTATTGTATCATGTAATGTAAATTTAGAGATTTATATTCGGTTTTCCTTGAAAGAGCCATGATTGTTGTATTATCATTTGGGCTAGAAATTTGGGGCGTTACAACTTGATATCAGAGCTACCGGGTTTGAATACTTGGAGCTCGTGAGAAGTGGTTGTTTAACCACAATGGGTTCATTTAGCATGCTTAGGAAGTGTTATGCATTTTGTGACTTTGTAATAATATGCTTATGTGACTATATGGGTATGGGATTGGACTTTTGGGATATTGTTTGCACCTGTTAAATTCCTTGAGGTCTTATTAAAAAGGTACTTGATCAATACTCATTTTACTAAGAATTCTTGATTTTTCGTGGGACGAATCTCATCATAAGAGTATAATCCGTATGTGTTTACATGACTAAGTGCTTATGTAGGGTGAAATTTAATTGTTATATGGTAGAGGAATATATAGAATTATTGTGATCAAACATGTAAGGCAAGTTGCGGGCACGTGTGGGTTAGTGTGCTAAATTAATTCTATTGTCATTTATAGGATATTAGGAAGAGGTCAAACCCGTGGTGGTAGAGGCGGGAGGCATCGTAGGGCTTGCCGAGGTGTGCATGAGGTGCCGGTCCATGAGGTTCCGGTGCAAAAAGAAGAGTCTGGCCAAGCTAATGTGGCCGAACAAGTAGGGCAAGCTGGAATCCCAGGACAAGCGAGTCAAACCGCAATGGGGGCCCTAGCTCGAGAAATGGTAGGGGCTTTAAGAGAGTCTATGAACTTGTTGAGGGTGGAGAATCAAGCCTAAGAGAACACCGCGGAGTCAAGGGTGAGTTTCCTTACTAGAGAGTTCTTGCGAGCCAAACCGGATGAGTTTCATGGTGGCCCCGAGCCCAAGAAAGCGAATGAGTGACTCCAACAAACTATGAAGACATTTGAGATGCTTCACATCGAAGATAGTGAACTAAGAGTGACTCTAGCGAGTTACTACCTTAAGGGAGACGCGGGTCAATGGTGGAAATATGCCAAGGGTAGAGTGGAGCCGACATGGAAAGGCTTTGCGGTTGTTTTCCAAGATAAATACATACCTCCCACTGCTAGGGAGAGATTGAGGTAAGAGTTTAAAGATCTCAAACAATTCAACATGCCTGTGACAGAGTTTGAGGCGGTCTTCTCTAGTTTGTCTAGATTTGCACCAGAGTTGGTGGCAACGGAAAAACACCGTTGCATTGAATTTGAAAAGAAATTGAAAACAAAAATTATGTTCAAGCTTGTCGGAAATATGATTCAGGAATATGACCATCTTGTGGAGACGGCGACACACGTAGAAATTTCCATACAAGCCAAGGATGAGAGACTTCGAAGTTCGAGGTTTAGGGGCTAAGAGTCTCAAGGAGACTGTAGGCAAAACAAGAAGAGCAGGAATACCTATCCATCCTAGTCCCAACCACAATAGTCTAGATCCACTTTTCTTTTACCTAGTGCAAGTCCGGGAAAAAGTGCATCGAGTAGCTTCTCGTGTTTCAAGTGTGGCCAACAGGGTCACAAAGTTTTCTCATGCCCACAGAAGGGAAGAGGGCAGTTAATATTACCACCACCTAACCGATCTCAAAGTCAATCTCAGTCTCAGAATAAAGGTCAAGGGTTTAATTGTTATTAGTGTGGTCAGCCGAGGCATATGAAGAGAATTTGCCCACAGTTGGGAGGTGCATCTGGCGCATCAAGGTCAAGGCAGACTCAAAGCTACCAGCAGGCTCAATCAGTCCAAGCTTCGCGAATTAATCAGGAAGTCACTTCGGCTCAGTCAGTACAACATGTCTATGCTCCGAAAGGGGAGCAAGTTAATCAGGGGCCACAGGGGACGCGTGTATGCTGTTACCGTGCTAGAGCAGTTGCTAGAATCCTCAGTTGTGAGAGGTATTTTTGTTGTGTAATTCTTTGGCTAATGTATTAACAGACACGGGTGCGTCTCATTCATTTATATCTACTGCATTTGCTTCTGCATTGGGGTTAAAGGTAGCACGGTTAGTGCCTCCACTCAAAGTAGAGTCACCTGTTGGGGGTACAGTTGATTTAGACCGGGGTTGTCGTGATTGTGAAATAGAAGTTGTCGGACGTCGACTTCCGTTTGCTTTTGTGTTGCTAGATATGTTGAATTTTGATGTCATTTTAGGCATGGACTGGTTGTATTCTTATCAAGCTATGATTAATTGTTACCGTCAGAGAGTTACAGTGTGCATTTCGGGTGGTAATCGTTTCTATTTTCTGGAGAACCGAGTTGATAGAGCCTTGTCGCTAGTTGTTGACCCTCGTAGTAGAAGTAAGCTTAGTGGCCTTCTTGCAACTCTCTTGGATAGCGAGAGTGACGGGGCTCGTGTTCAGTTACCAAGGGTAGTTTGTGAATACTCGAATGTCTTTCCAGAAGATCTTACTAGCTTACCACCTTACCGGGAGATCGATTCTCCATTAAATTAGTGCCTGGCACGGCACCGATTTCCATGTCACCATATAGATTTACACCCACCGAATTGCATGAGTTGAAGATTCAACTCCAAGAACTTTTGGACAAGGGCTTCATTCACCCTAGTATATCGTCTTGGGGAGCGCCGGCTCTTTTTGCGAAGAAGAATGATGGGTCATTACGGTTATGTATTGATTACCGCAAATTGAATAGAGTTACAGTTAAGAACAAGTATCGTCTACCCAGAATAGATGATTTGTTTGACCAACTTAGAGGGTCTCATTGTTTCTCAAAAATAGATTTGAGGTCGGGGTACCATCAGTTGAAAGTCCGGGAGGAGGACATTCAGAAGACGGCCATTTCATACTCGTTATGGCCACTATGAATTCCTTGTAATGCCTTTTGGGTTGACCAATGCGCCAGCTTCCTTTATGGATTTGGTGAACAAAATTTTTCGAGAATACTTGGACCATTTTGTGGTCGTCTTTGTGGACGACATCTTAATTTACTCAACCTTTGAAGAAGAACATGAGACTCACTTGCGGGTAGTGCTAGGTTTACTTAGTTAGCACCAATTGTATGCCCAATTTGAAAAATATGAGTTTTGGTTAACAAAGGTGAAGTTTTTGGGGCATGTAGTGTCTAGAGAGAGAAAGACTGTGGACTCCTCAAAGATAGATGCCGTATAGGATTGGGAACAACCCAAGAATGTTTTTGAAATCCGGAGTTTCTTGGGATTAGCGAGGTATTATCGACGTTTTGTAAGGGACTTCTCTAGATTAGCTGCACCTTTGACTAGGTTGACTAGAAAGGGAATCAAATTTGTGTGGAGTGAGGCGTGTGAAAAGTCATTCCAAGAGCTTCAGACTAGATTAACTACTACACCGGTTTTGATAATTCCGGAAAGGGGTTTGAATTACACTATCTATTGTGATGCGTCCGGGGATGGACTTGGTTCTGTCTTAATGCAAGAGGGAAAAGTTGTGGCCTATAGTTCACGACAATTGAAAACTCATGAGAAAAATTACCCCACTCATGATCTAGAATTAGCAGCGGTGATTTTTGCTTTGAAAATTTGGAGGCATTATTATGGTGAGAAGTTTGAAGTTTTAAATCTTCTCGATCATAAAAGTCTAAAGTATTTGTTTTCTCAAAAAGACTTGAATTTACGACAATGGAGGTGGATGGAATTTATGGAGGATTATGAGTTTGAGTTACACTATCATCCGAGGAAGGCCAATGTGGTGGCCGATGCTTTGAGTCGAAAATCTGTGAGTAGTTTGGCAAGTGTGGCCATTCGGGAATGGGATATGCTAGATGTTATTGGCAAGTTTGATTTGCACTTAGGTGAGTCCGGAGAGAGTGCTACCTTGTTTACTTTGAATGCTCAACCTACCTTGGTTAGTAAGGTCATAGAGGCACAACGAGGAGACCGTGATGTGGAATCAATCTGTGTTAAGATTTCCAATGGGAAGAAAAAGAAAGATTTGAACGTTCACTCGGATCTGAGTGTACATTACCTAGACCGTTTGTTTGTACCAGAATCTTATAGAGATGAAATACTTTGGGAGTTCCATCACTCACACCTTGCAGTATACCCGGGAGGCACTAAAATGTATCATGATCTTAGCCGTCAGTTTTGGTAGAAGGGTATGAAACAGGATGTCGCTTTATTTGTATCGAAGTGCCTTACTTGTCAACAGGTGAAGGCCGAACACCAAAGACCAGCGGGTTTATTACAACCCTTACCGATAGCCGAATGGAAATAAGAGCGTGTTACCATAGATTTTGTAGTTGGGCTTCCTAGAACACAACGAGACAATGACGCCGTTTGGGTGATTGTTGATAAGTTGACTAAGTCTACCCATTTCATTCCGATGTGCACCAGCGACTCAGTTGAACGCTTGACAGAGTTGTACATTAGAGAGATAGTTCAACTTCATGGAGTCCCTATGACTATTGTGTCAGATAGGGATCCTCGTTTTACTGCCCGGTTATGGCAAAGCCTTCAAGAGGCGTTGGGAACTAAGTTGACTCTTAGCACCGCTTATCATCTTCAAACAGATGGACAGTCAGAACGTACTATTTAGATTTTGAAGGACATGCTTAGAGCTTGTGTCCTTGATTTTAAGGGGCCTTAGGAAAGGCACTTACCATTGATTAAGTTTGCTTACAACAATAGTTACCAAGCTAGTATTGGGATGGCACCATTTGAGGCCTTGTATGGCCGACCTTGTAAATCACCGATTTGTTGGCCCGAAGTGGGTGATACACCGTTACTGGGTCCAGAAATTGTTAGAGAGACAACCGAGAAAGTTGTTCTCATTTGGAAGAGGTTAGCTACGGCCCAAAGCTGGCAAAAGAGTTATGCCGATAAGAGGAGACGACCTTTATCTTTTGAAGTTGGTGACCATGTATTTCTAAAAATCTCACCAAGGCGGGGTTTGATGAGATTTGGTAAGAGTGGTAAATTATCTCCAATGTTCATTGGGCCTTTTGAGATCTTAGAGCGAATTGGGCAAGTGGCATACCGGTTAGCTTTGCCGCCACAACTTTCGGGAGTTCACAACGTATTTCATGTAGCTATGCTTAGGAAGTATGAACCCGATCCTTCTTATTGCTTATCAAGCTCGTTTATTGAGCTTGAACTTAGCTCGTTAATATTAATAAAACTCGAGCACGGCTCAATAATATTTTTTAATATCATTTATATTATTATTTATATATATTTATATTTATATTATTTAATATATAAATAATATATTTATTATATAATTTAAATAAAGATAAAAGAGCCGAACTAATTCAAGCTCGAGCTCGGCTCGCTTATATATTATATTATATTATATTATTATCCCTAGCATAGTGTATAGTAAATATACTATTGCTTGAATTTTTGACAAGCTAACTACTAACTTGTATTATATTACCCATACATTGGACTAGGTATATTACTATCACTAACCATCCACTCACCATCAGGCCCCACAAATAAATAAATTTTACAATCAACACATTTTCACTCATGCATTGGGTTATGTATATTAATATCAATAACCACCCTCTCGCCACCAGACTCGCAAGTAAATTAATAATAACAATAATCACCCACTCAGTAAATTAATAATAACAATAACCACCGACTTGCCATTAGCCCCACAAGCAAATTAATAAATATCACAATTAAATATCACAATCAACACATCCTGTTAATACCAGAAACCACCCACCCGCCACCAAGCACTCAAGCAAATTAATAAACATCACAATCAGCACATTTTCATCACCACAAGCAATAAAATAAACAAAATAGTAAACCAATCATTTCAAAAACCAAAGTACATGCACTTCAACAGGTTTCAGCATATACAGGAAAAATAGTACCAAAAGGTGATGTAGGGTGCCTAACACCTTTCTTACTTGTAATAGAAAACTCCTAAACCCATCTCTGATTCACACAGACCATTAACGAGAGTCATTAAAATAAAGCAACCCCACATTGGTAAATAGAAACTATAAAAGTATTGGCTCATTAAAAATCTATTTTCTGAGTGGTCTAACACACCCAAACTCTATGTTAGATAGTGACTCTAAGTAAGTCTTTCAAAGTAATAAAATTAAACAATAGTTTCATCGTCGCTATTAAAAACTCATATTTTTCCCAAATAACTATTAAAAGTGAAAATTCAGGTGCAACATTAGTGTCTTTTTATTAAACGTAACACTCCAATCAATGTAATATACAAAAACTCCTTAGTGTATTTTTTAAAACATAACACTCCAATATGACACAAGAACATCACTAGTAGAAATGTAGATTTCAACATTCGACAACCAACACTTCAGCCACTAATCCCTCTAAAAGAATCTTCCACACCTCACCTATCAATTTCCATCCAAAAAACGAATCAAAAAATTGAAAAAATGAATTATAAAAGAGTATTTACTTATATTCAAACAGACGTGATACAGGCCCCCTCCCCCACTCACCCCCTCCACCCCCACACACACGTGGGGGTTGGTGAGTGGGGGGAAAAAAAAAAAAAAACAAAACAAAACAATTTTCAGCCAATCAGAGGCAAGAGGGGGTCGTGGGGGTGCCTGCAAAAGGGGGCCTCAGTCTTTTTTGATATTCAAATGATACCAAATCAAATAAATATAATTTTTTAAACAAAAAAGACTAATTTATTCATAAAAAAAAAACTTTAATTTCGTTTGGCATTGACTAATATTGCCAAGTTTTTTTGGGCTTTTTAGCCTCGTTTGGTTTTGATTTTTTGACTTTTGTTAAAAAAAAATATAATAATTATGAATTAAATATGATATTTTATTTTATTGCTTTATTTAATCTCTTTTGTCATTTTATATTTTTTTTAGTCTCAAAAAAAAAAGTCAAACCAGGGCTACATTGATCAACTTTTCCAACTTTCAAATTTATAAGTAAATTTTCCAAATAACAAAAGGAGCAATATGTATGTATAAGTTATGGGTATGTTTAGTTTGGTTTTGGAAGAGTAGTTTTTAAAAATTGTTTTGGGAAGAGAGTTTAGAATTTTTTTGATTTATTTAGTTGTATATTTTGAAAGTAGTTTTAGAGTTTGGGAGTTTGGAATGATTTGATATTTTGTTATAATTAAGTAGATGTGTGTGAGAGAAAAAGTGATTGAGAATGAAAGAGGAGAGAAAAAAATGATTGATTGATAGGTAAGAGAGAAAATGATTTTAAAAATTATTTTAGAAAATTTACAAATCAAACAAATTTTTTAAATTTTTTTTTCAAAATCACTTTATAAATTCAAACCAAACATACCTTTTATTTTATTTTTTTTAAATAAATTTTGAAAAATTAAATCAAACAAATTGATTGTATTTTGTTTTATTTTATTTCATCTCTTTAGTTGGAAGAAAGTGCAGCTTTAGCTGCATGCATCTGCATCATGAAATGACAAGGCGATGGGACTAAAACAGGTCCAATATCTAACAACATTGGCCAAACTCCTATGGTGTAAGCTAGACCCAGACCACCCTAGATTCCCCTCTACCTCAATATTATTCTGCGAAAAAATATTATTTTGATCAAATATCTCACATAAATATAAAATTTTATATTTTTTTTGTCATGATTGTGGGTTCGTGACGATTGTAGTGGAAAAAAAAAAATTGACAGAAGTTGAAAAGAACTAGGCGATCATAACAAAAACAGCAACATGGATGTATAAGCTGTATTTTTTTTTATCATGATTGTGGGTTCGTGACGACATTCTAGTGGAAAATAAGAGTTGGTTTGGGATGTCTTAAAAAAGTATATTTTTTGATTTATTGATGGATTTGGGTTAAGTTTGATGTGATGTGTTAGAGAGGTGATATGATTTAAATAAGATGATGTGATTTAAATAAGATAGTGACTTTTTGACTTTTTGACTTATTTAATACATGTCAAACTAGTCCTAAATTGACAAAAGTTGAAAAGAACTAATCATAAAATCACTCGTCGCAAATCTTGCCTTAGAAAAAACAAAAAAATAAAAACAATCATATTAAAAGAACGGCAAAATCTTGCTTTAAAAAAACAAAAAAATAAAAACAATCATGTTCAAAAAAACAAAAAACAAAAAAAACAATCATATTAAAAGAACGACAATGATATATATCATTAAAAGTTATGTTTTAAAATATCATTAATAACTGCACACACTTAAAAAAAAAAAAAAAAAAAGGCATAACAACATTGTGACAGTGGATAAAACCCACAATCACATCATTAATGCCAACGCTAATTAATGGTCTCAATCGTTATCCTTAAAAGAAATATAGTAGACACTTGATTCTCTTTATTTCATAATTATTGATTCACTTTATTACATAATTATAATAAAACATTGTTATTACGGATTAATTTAGAAAAATAGTTAATTTTTAATTTTTTAAATTTTTTTAAAAAATATTAAAAAAATAAGAGATAATGTGACTCAAAATAAATTAAAAATAAGAAAATGACTTTTAACTTTTTTTTCAAATTTAACAACTAAAAGATAAAAATAAAAATACATCATTATTTCAAATTAAGAAAAAATCATTGCACTTTCTAAGATAGTTTTTCATAACCATTAAATAATATAATAAATATCATTGATTATGGGAATGACTATAGTATACACTCTTTAAAAAGTGTATACCATATATACAAAATGATATAATTTCATATTTTCTAAGTTAAAATTAAAAATAAAAATAAAAAAGTTATAATCAAATACAAAAAAATCATAACTAAATATCTTAAAATAATGTCATAACTAAAAAAGAAAATTAATTATAACTTAAAAAAAACTAACGTAACTAAAAAACATATGATATGAGAGTGTGTATAATGTAATCCTCCCATTCATTACATATAATATAGAGGAACTAGGGTATGCCCGTGCCTGAAGGCACGGTGACCATTAATTGAATATAAAATTATTGGGTTAAAATGTAATTTATTTAATTTGTTTTTCAAAAAAATTTGAGGTGAAAATATAATTGAGGTGAAAATTATTTGGTTTTAAATTTTCAAATGAATTTTATAATTAGAGTTTGGTGTATTTCAAATGAATTTTATAATTAGAGTTTGGTGTATTTCAAATGAATTTTATAATTAGAGTTTGGTGTATTGTAGTATTTTTGTTTATGTAACTCACTTGCAATTTGTAATAGAAAATAAGCATTTTATTATCCTAGCTAATAACAGTACCCAAATAAATTTCTACATCCACATTTTTTTAGTATTGAGTTTTGATTGAAGTAAAGAAGAGAGATCTCAAAGCTATAGTTTTGCATCAATTTTAATGTAATTGTTAAAATCTACCAATTTTTATGGTTTGGTGGTCAGTTTATTGTGTAGAAAATTAAATAAATGAAAAATAAATAAATTGTATGCTGCTTGGTGAATAAATCAATTTGAACATAAAATTTCCAAATTTATAGGTAAACGAAATAGTGAAAAGTAAACACATAATTGCTACGTAAAATTCAAGCACAATAAAAGCATAAGATTTTAAACAAACAACAAAATGTAAATCCCATAACACAAAAACATCTATATAAAAATCAGACGAAATACGCCAGCCAATGCTATGCAATAGCAAAAAATAAACAACAAATTAAGCACACACAGCCAATGCTCTGCAATATAAAAAAAAAATGCCAAAATAACAAATTAAGCACCCCAGCCAGTGCTCTGCAATACAAAAAAAAATGTCAAATAACAAATTAAGCACACCAACCAATGTTCTGTAATACAAAGAAAATGCAACACCCTTCCTAATAAAAAGATAACCAAATAAAAATATGATTAGTTTTGTTTAACCTAATTCAAGAGCATATTAGGAAGAAAAAATATCTAACATTTACAAAAACATATATCACCTAGTGTGTAACATTTACAAAAACAAACTCATAGCATAAATCAATAATTCAAATGAAAATTATCTAACATACATCTAAACTTAGTTATAAATTTCACATAGATAAAAGGCTTTACAAAACTATTGTAAGTAATAAATTTCACATCGATCGGAAACTTTACAAAATATGGATCGTAGCTAGCATATGTACACTTTTCACAAAAATAAATATGAGATTCAAACTTGTTCTTTCTTAGAAATCCTAGGAGCGCCTCATCACTTTCCAAAAAGTCCTCGTATCAACTTGTATGTATCCCCAGTGAGGAACATGCACGACAATCTATTAATTTATGAAAATAAAAAAGTTAGTATATTAGCAAATAAAAAAGTAATATATCAAAACACTTTCAAATTGAAATTACCTTGTTACATCCCCATCGAAGCAATCTAGTTGTATTTATATTTTTGAGCTCCATATATTTTTTAACCCAATCCTACAAAAGTCGACACATATAGTAAAATATTTTTAAATTAACAAATTTATCAATAAATAAATTGTACCTTTTGACAAAGTTTTTCTTGGAGTTGATAAAGGTTACAATTATTTTTCAGGAAATGTTAAAGAGAGCTAAAAATACTTTGTTTGAGTGTACAGAAAACAAAGAGCACACAAAAAAAATTGACAACACAGTTTATATTTTTAAAAATATACATGATCAATGTTCACTTATCAACTCGATAAATATTTTTTTAAAGATGTTGAATATATACCATTGGACATGCGTTTTCCTTTCCTTTGTCAAAAGAAGTTGCCTTTTCTTTTCCTTTAGACATTGCCTTGGCCTTTTCCTTTTCCTTTGCCTACCAAAAATAAATAAAATTTATTCAGAATACGAAAAAGAACATGTATTTATAGAATTTATTAAGATTACGAAAAAAGAACATTTTGAACTTGATATTTATACTTACCTTAGAATTGCAGATAATATTAAGATTGCACTCATCACGAATAACAACACCGATATTCCTAGTCTCATGGAGTAATGGGTCTGCATGAGTAGGCCTACAAATATTTGTTGTGTAGAAAATAAAATTTGTTAAATAAAATCTTAACAATAAGAATATGTATTTGTAGAATTAAATACAATGTTTTACCAATTCCTTTGTGAAGCTAAAGATGTGCTTAGCGAAGGTAGATGTGTAAACATTACTCCTTTCTGAGCCGGTGGAGTATTAGTTGTGCTTGGTGGAATCAATTCTCTCAATCTTTCTCGTTCACGTCGCGAACGTTGTCCCAATTGATATGAAGAGCTTGCCTTATCATTTCTTTCGCGTTCTCGCCGTGCACGTTGAGCCAATGCAGCTTTCGATATAACATTATTGTTATGTGCCTAAAACATGAAGATTAATTTCATAAGATGCCTAAATTTTATCATATACTGCTTTATATTTTTCTCTTCATTTTTCATTTCTATTAATTTATTTTATCTTAATTCCCTTTCCTTCTGATATTTTGTAAAAAAATTGAAAATTTTTTCATTATGTATCGCTCCTCCCCTCATTCCTTTTTTGTTATATTCCTTTTTTATTCTCTTGTCAATAGCAAAAAGCCAAAAAAATAATAATAATATATTTAAAACAAATATAATGTTTTTTGTACAAATCGTATTTTAGTATGCTTTAAAAAAAACATTTCACAAATTTATATGAAACTGTTTACTATAAGAACAGTATATGTCACTATGCAAGTAGTATGTCAATTTTACATTTAAAAATAAATAAATAATCAAGGTTCATGGTCCAAAATAAATATTTCAAAAAAAGAACTTTAAATGGAAATGTTGAAGAGCCATACTACTGAACATGCATTTTCCTTTTCCTTGCCCGAAACGGTGGTCTTTTCGTTTTTCTTCAACAATGCCTTGGCAATTTCCTTTTCTTTTGCCTACAAAAAAAAAAAAAAAAAAATTTAAAGAACCTTGATTAAATTGTAGAACGTTTAAAGAAATCTATATAATTAAGAATATCTATTTAAAGAAATCTATATAATTTAAAGAAATCTATATAATTTAAAGAACCTTGATTAATTATATTTATTTAAAAAATCTATAAATAAGAATATACGGTGTTTTGAATGAAAAAAAATCTATAAATAAGAATATACGGTGTTTTAAATTGGGCCTACCTCTCGAACACGGATGGCATTAAGGTCACGCTCATCACGGATAACAACATTAACATTTCTTTCTTGAAGAAATTGGACCTAAAAATACAAAAGAATTAGAGGTAAAAAAAATAAAAAAATTATACATGTAAGAAAATGAGTAAAAGGAATCAGTATTACAGTTCGACGTAGGTCTCCATCCATCTGTAAATTATAAGAAAAGAGAATTTTGTTATAAGGAATTAGATAAAAAAATTATGAAAAGAAAATAAAATTGACTTTTGCTTATAAGAAAAATGTTTTTTTTTTTCAAATAAATAAAAAAGAAAACAACTTACGTGACCAAATATAGTAATGTTGTCCATAATTAGCGGTTGAAGGTCAATGGTGTCTCAACCTGAAAGTGCTTGGTTATGTAAATTTGACAAAGAGAAATTAATCGCTACAAAATTAACAACCTCCAAACATATTTTAGTTAACAACATAGTTTAAGAAGTTCGTTTGTGCATGAATATCACAGATGGAGAAATTGACCTACTACAGGATAGAAGAAAAATTACATTAAAAAGGATAGAAGAAAAATTAAATACTCTCATAGAAATCTTCATAGTTTTTCTTTATTGACCAAAATGTAGAACTATAGCAATACATGATTTTGTAGTTGATTCTATATAGCAAATTTGCACTGACAAAGGTTAATTCTTATGGATTGTATTGTCCATTTTTCATACTAACAACTAAGTAAAATATAAATATGGATTGTATTGCCCATTTTTGCACTGACAAAGGTTAATTCTTATGGATTGTATTGCCCATTTTTCATACTAACAAAAAATATAAATTATACTAATGAATAAAATTTTAGCAAAACTTAAAATGTGAAAAACTAAATTTGTAATACTAAATTGTATTGCCCATGGTTAATTCTTATGCAATACTAAATTTGTATTTTAAAATGTGAAAAAAACTACACTGTAACTGAAAAATTACAAATACCTTTTGTATGATCTGTATAATTGCAAATGCCTTTTTCAAAAAAGTAACTACACAGTAGCTTATTTACTCCAAGGAGTAATACTCTCATAAAAATCATTAAAAAGTTAGTAAAACAAATTTTTAAAATAAGTTTATGTTTTTTCAAAAGTCCTGATAAACATCTAAAAAGTCTTTTTTTTGTTTGAAAAATTCCATAAATAAAATTGAAACAGCAAAATAAACTGGACTCTTTTTAAAGAGAGAGAAGCCTAAACATTTTAAAAGCAAATTAAAAACAATTCAGTAAAAGCAAAAAAAATAAGGGTCATCAAATAAAAAGGATTAACTTTTTAATATTCCCTTTTCCTTTCAATCAACAAATTCCCTTCAAATCCTAAATCCAAATACAACCTAAGAGAGATGGAAAAAAAGAAAAAGAAAAAAAAGAAGACCTATCATATTACAAATTAAAAGCTTAATGTGTAATCTAATTATTGAAAATTCGAAGACCAAACATTCTAGGAGAGTTCATTCATTAATCCAGAACATTCATTAACCCACTGCAATTCGAAAAAGAAAGCAAGGAACTAATAAAGAATTGCAATGGAGAGACTTCCTAACCTGAGTATCTGCTTGAGAAGCAAAATTAAAGGAATCTGAGACAGAAGGATAAAAAGAAAAACACAATTAGTAAGAGCACTCCTCAACACTAAAACTGTACACGAATATATTTTCATATTTGACGAATAATAATATTTCCATACTTACCACATCTGTAAAATTAATTTAACTCCTAATAAAATTAATAAAATTCAAACTAATAATAGATTAATTCATGCCCTAATAGATTAATTTTACAAACTAATAAACATGTGTTTTATGCAATAAATAAAACTCAAACTAAGGCCTTATTTGATTAACAGGTAAATAAAATAGTACCACTAATACTACCAATCAAACATGCCCTAAGTGTCATTCAAGGAGAAAAGAAAAAGAAAAGAAAAAAAACAAAGATTAATTTAACTCCTATCTATATTGGTTAAATTTGACGAATAATAATATTTCCATACTTACCACATCTGTAAAATTAATTTAACTCCTAATAAAATTAATAAAATTCAAACTAATAATAGATTAATTCATGCCCTAATAGATTAATTTTACAAACTAATAAACATGTGTTTTATGCAATAAATAAAACTCAAACTAAGGCCTTATTTGATTAACAGGTAAATAAAATAGTACCACTAATACTACCAATCAAACATGCCCTAAGTGTCATTCAAGGAGAAAAGAAAAGAAAAAAAAAAAACAAAGATTAATTTAACTCCTATCTATATTGGTTAAATTTGAAACATTAGATAAAAAGTCAAAAACTAATACAAAAAATAAACCCATTCAACACAAAAAAAAAACATGCCCTAAGAGGCAAAGGAAGATACGTTTATTTTCTTCTTCCAATTTTTCATTTTGTTTATTAAAAAAAACAAAAAACGCCCTCTGTTTGGTTTCCTAGAAAGCAGAAACCCACTTCAATTTTTTAAGTAATTGGCACAGGTTTTGTTAGACATGGCTTTCTTAGACATGGCTTCTCAATATCTATATACATACTGGAATCATACATAAAGAGGGAGTTTGGGGTTTGGAATCATATATACATACATATTGGAATCATATGTATAGATATATATACATTCGTAATCATATATAAAAATAAAAATAAAAGATTAATTTACCTTGTTTGGATATAAAAGGTCTTAAGGAAGTCCACAATGCTTCAGACTCAATGCTTCAAACCTATTGTCAATATTATTGAAACAAAAGATTATTGAAGATTATTAAAGATATCCAATTCATTAATATTTTGAAAGATTATTAAAACAAAAGATATCCAAAGATAGAAATATAAAAATCAAAGTTCAGATTTCCATTTGGCCAATTGTTAGCTACTAATTAATGCTTGGTTGGTTGTATATGAAATAAATCGTAGAGGTTATTTGTAAATCAAATTTGAATGTTATCAAAATAGTACCACTATTACTACTAATCAAACATGCCCTAAGTGTCATTCAAGGAGAAAAGAAAAAACAAAAAAAAAAAAAAATTTAACTCCTATCTATTTTGGTTAAATTTGTTTGCGAATAGATTCCCTAGGTTTAATATTTTATAAATAGGATAGAATATTTTCCAAATCCTTAGAAACACAAACACATATGGAGCTTCCTTATTGGCTAAAAACAACCCTTTATTGGCCAAAAACTGTCCGATTTATTGATTAATCCCCAAAAACTGTTTGACACAAAAATTTCGGATACTAATAAAGCTTGAACAGTATATAATACCACATAATACCACAAATTCGAACCAAAGTATGAATTTAAGAAATCAAACAATACAATACCACAATATGAATTTAAAAAATTAACTCATGAATTCTATCAGGGCCTTTTCATTGAAATTGTACTCTACGAAATGTGGTTTAGATTTCCATACTTACCACATCTGTAAAATTAATTTAACTCCTAATAAAATTAATAAAATTCAAACTAATAATAGATTAATTTAAGTCCAAATAGATTAATTTTACAAACTAATAAAATTCATTTAAGAAATCAAACAATACAATACCACAATATGAATTTAAAAAATTAACTCATGAATTCTATAAGGGCCTTTTCGTTGAAATTGTACTCTACGAAATGTGGTTTAGATTTCCATACTTACCACATCTGTAAAATTAATTTAACTCCTAATAAAATTAATAAAATTCAAACTAATAATAGATTAATTTAAGTCCAAATAGATTAATTTTACAAACTAATAAAATTCATTTAAGAAATCAAACAATACAATACCACAATATGAATTTAAAAAATTAACTCATGAATTCTATAAGGGCCTTTTCGTTGAAATTGTACTCTACGAAATGTGGTTTAGATTTCCATACTTACCACATCTGTAAAATTAATTTAACTCCTAATAAAATTAATAAAATTCAAACTAATAATAGATTAATTTAAGTCCAAATAGATTAATTTTACAAACTAATAAAATTAAATTGTTATCGAATGTTACAAACTAATAAATTCGAATGTTATCAAAATGCTATACAAACTAATAAACATGTGTTTTATGCAATAAATAAAACTCAAACTAAGGCCTTGTTTGATTAACAGGTTAATAGAATAGTACCACTAATACTACCAACCAAACATGCCCTAAGTGTCATTCAAGGAGAAAAGAAAAGAAAAAGAAAACAAAAAACAAAGATTAATTTAACTCCTATCTATATTTGTTAAATTTGAAACATTAGATAAAAAGTCAAAACTAATACAAAAAATAAACCCATTCAACACAAAAAAAACATGCCCTAAGAGGCAAAGGTACGTTTATTTTCTTCTTCCAATTTTTCATTTTGTTTATTAAAAAAAACAAAAAACGCCCTCTGTTTGGTTTCCTAGAAAGCAGAAACCCACTTCAATTTTTTAAGTAATTGGCACAGGTTTTGTTAGACATGGCTTTCTTAGACATGGCTTCTCATATATATATACATACTGGAATCATACATAAAGAGGGGGTTTGGGGTTTGGAATCATATATACATACATATTGGAATCATATGTATAGATATATATACATTCATAATCATATATAAAAATAAAAATAAAAGATTAATTTACCTTGTTTGAATATAAAAGGTCTTAAGGAAGTCCACAATGCTTCAGACTCAATGCTTCAAACCTATTGTCAATATTATTGAAACAAAAGATTATTGAAGATTATTAAAGATATCCAATTCATTAATATTTTGAAAGATTATTAAAACAAAAGATATCCAAAGATAGAAATATAAAAATCAAAGTTCAAATTTCCATTTGGCCAATTGTTAGCTACTAATTAATGCTTGGTTGGTTGTGTATGAATGACATTTAATAAATCGTAGAGGTTATTTGTATATCAAATTTGAATGTTATCAAAATGCTATACAAATTAATAAACGGGTAGTACCACTATCAAATTTGAATGTTATCAAAATAGTACCACTATTACTACTAATCAAACATGCCCTAAGTGTCATTCAAGGAGAAAAGAAAAAAAAAAAAAAGATTAATTTAACTCCTATCTATTTTGGTTAAATTTGTTTGCGAATAGGAAAATTAGCTAAAAACCAAAAACTAACACATAAAATCAACTCATTCTCTCTATTTAAAAAGCCACCAGTCTATAAAATAAAATTATAGACTTGTATCACATCATATATAAAAATAAAAATAAATAAACTTGTTATTAAATGGGAAAACTTGCAACTTATTATGATTATACCACATGTAAACAAATACATACATATTTGATAATACATTCCGATATCTATTCATTAACATTCTCAGATTTAGTGCACATTCATACACATTTATCAAAAGAAAACCACAAAAAAAATGTCAATTCTGTTTATTACTATCAACGGTGGCGGCAATGACTTCCATTTTCTCAAATAACCTATACCCCACAATAAATAAATAAAAACATATTGGAACGTGGCAAAGCAACTTTAAAGATTTAAATGACATGGAAATTGCATGTTAGAGCAACTCTAATGGTATGCTTCCCCTTCATGCGAAAGCCAAAATTTGGCAACAACACTTCTAATTCATGTGCTATTTTTTGGTGCCAAATTATAACAATGCCAAACTTTGGCAAGAGCTCATCTCTCTATTCTCTAATGATAGAACCTATTTGTCAACAATTGTGACCATCTTAACTGTACTAAACAAATTTTTTTTTTTTTAATATACAAATTTAAAAGGACAAAGGAAAGACCTGGTTGAATCAAAGAAAAAGAAAACAATAATTAAACAACATATATAATTGTCCCAATAACACTAACAATTTGTGTAAAATTCCAAGTTGACTCTTTGAGAAAAAAAAAGATTTCTAGATATTAGATCCAAAACACAACATAGTGTCTTCCCAAAGAAAATTTGAAAGAGATGAGAGGAGTACGTGTGTGTGTGTGTGTGTGTGTGTGTGTGTGAGAGAGAGAGAGAGAGAGAGAGAGAGAGCGTGTGTGTTAAAAAACAGAGCCATCAGATTACAGAGAGTGTGTGTTCACAATGATATATATAATACACACAAATACATACATGTTCAACATAAATCATCAAACCCATTTCATAAATCAAACCCATTAAATAATCAAGGTTTTTGGTTATGTCATTAATTTATATTACTACATAAATAATATTACATAATGTGCTTAGAGTATCCAATAATTAATTTTTTTTTTTTTATCGGCAAAAGTTAGTTGTTAGTTATTATATTAGTATTTATGGGAGTCAGACTCCTCGCCCTTTGCAAAGTACCAAGTGTTTATTTCCTTAATTCAACTTCCCTAAAGAGAGTTGAATACATTACCTTCCCCTAGGAATTAAGCCTTTAGGAAAGTCATAGTGGTCAGCTAAGCTAAACCTAGTTGGTTATCCAAAATTCTACTATACACATCACTCTTGTGGCATGTACCATATGCACCAATTACGATGTTTGTAATGTTTACGTATAACCTATTCTGGTATTAGTTATAATTAAATTAAATTTACCGTGATATTAATTATAATATTAGTTTGATTATGTATGTCTTATGTAATATTTGATTAGTTACAACATTAAAAGAATTCAATTATGACATTTATAATGATTAATTTTATAAATATCATAATTTACATATAGTACATATATTTAAAAAATGGGGGAATTACTTAACAGTGAAGCAGAAAGAAAAAATACAAACATAAGAGATATAAATGATTCTGTTATGAGGTGTAAGTAAAAAATTATAGGGATGCAAGTCTCATTTGTAACCCTTTATATTTGTGTATTTTTTTTTTCCCTATTACACTATTAAGAAATTAAAAAAAAAACAAAAAAGTAAAACAAACAAAATCAGTGAGCCATCTTTTCAACACATAATAAAAAGCAAATATAATGGCTATTACAAAATAAAAAACAAAATCACTATTAACATACTATCACAAATAAAAAACATAATCTGCAGAACCGTAAATAATAAAAAACAAAATCACTATTACAAAATAAAAAACACTTCAACACATCTTTTCAAAAAAGTAAAACAAAACAAAATAAATAAAATGATAAATCAGTGAGCCAAACAGTGTCTCATTCCTACCCTAAAACCCATCCCTCAATTACAGGGTTTCTGCCAAAATCTGCAGAACAGTAAACAAAACAAAATATCCTCACAGAGTTCCTTATGGATTCCATGCCCTTTTTGTGACTGAGGTCAGTAATTCAGTTCTTTTAATGTTTTCTGTTTTCTGTTTTTATATATTTTTAAATAAAATACAGCAGGACCTTTACAAAGTTAAAAACTGGAACCAGGGTAGAAATGCTTACACTGAACTTTCAAACCGGTGAAAGTGTTGTTATCAACCGCCATATTGAGGTTCCAATGTATGGACATCTTTACATATACAGGAATAGATGTAATAAGGTATTGAATATCAATATCAAAACTATTGAGAGACAACTACGAAATCAGTAATAAATCTTGGAAATTTTAGATGGAATTTTGGAAAATGTAAAATTAGATAGAGATAATGCAATGTTAAAAATGCATCATCTCAAAATAGGCTACTCAATTTGTGAAGAAAACTTAGGAGACAGACAGGGCACCCTCAATGAGATATTAAATACTTGTTCAGCAACAGAAATTTATTGTTCATTGAATTTTTTTTTTTTTATTGAACAATTTTACCTCCTGTACAAAATCAAACCCATTTCAAACCCATGTTCATTACGTGTCTCATTCCTACAAAATCAAACCCATTTCAAACATAAATCAAATACAAAATCAAATACATACATGTTCAACATAAATCATCAAACCCATTTCATAAATCAAACCCATTTCAACATCAAACCCATTTCAAATTAACCATATCAAACATTTCAAACCCATTTCATACATCTATATACACATATACATATATATACATATGGTTAATCTTTCAAACCCATGTTTTTCAAAATCTGCATCATGTTTTTCAAACCCATTTCAAACCCATTTCTACAAAATCAAATACAAAATCAAACC
Source organism: Camellia japonica (assembly GCA_030407325.1). Taxonomy (NCBI): domain Eukaryota; kingdom Viridiplantae; phylum Streptophyta; class Magnoliopsida; order Ericales; family Theaceae; genus Camellia; species Camellia japonica. The sequence continues at coordinate 59,355,320 of JAPPVO010000032.1, forward strand.
CATGTTCATTACGTGTCTCATTCCTACAAAATGTGTATATAGATCAAATACAAAATCAAACCCATTTCAAACATAAATCAAATACAAAATCAAATACATACATGTTCAACATAAATCATCAAACCCATTTCATAAATCAAACCCATTAAATAATCAAACCCATTTCATAAATCAAACCCATTTCAACATCAAACCCATTTCAAATTAACCATATCAAACATTTCAAACCCATTACATACATCTATATACACATATACATATATATATACATATATATACATCCAAAATATACACACAAATACATACAGCAGTGATGCTCCGGCCAGGGACAGCAGTGACGACTCCCTTGTTGACGGCAGAGAGGGAGGGAGGAAGAGAGAAGATGAAGACAGGGAATCACAGCAATGGTTGGGTTTCGACAGGGCTCCAATGGAGGGAGAGAGAGAGAGAGAGAGAGTGTGTTCAAAATTTGAAAACAAAACAGAGGAGAGGAGTCTGTATGAGATGAGAGAGAGAGTGTGTTGAGAGATGAGAGTGAAATGTTTTTAGCCCTTAGATCAAAACAATCTAATGGTCAAAATTTGGACAAAGGGACAAAAGTCCCATCCAAATTCAAAAATCTGAGCTTCCTTATTATATAGATTACGATCTGAGTGCTAATATAATAAAAATCTATTAATTAAGTTGTGATATTTTTTACACCTCTTCCTTCTTTCTTTATTATATGATGATATTACTTGTGAAGCTCTTGACTATCATCAAGTTGCTCAAACTTTTTTCCTGATAAAAAAAAAATATTAAAAAAAATAAATAAAGAGACCACAATCTCTTTTGGAGAGGTTATTACTTTATCAAATTAAAAACAAAAGAAGTACAAAAGAGATGGAAACCACTATATTTCCTCGCCAACATTATCAAATTAAACACAAAAAAACAAAAGTAGTGCAATATAGGATGGAAACCACTCTAATTCCTCGCCAAGTTATTCCATAAAATGATAAATAAAATACAAAACATGTTCATAGTATCGACGCTAGAAAGCCAAATAGGAGAAACCTCAGTGCCACAGATCATCAAATACCGGCAAAAAACTCGAGCGCATCCAACCTAGTATTGGCAAGGTATTTGGCAAGATAATCAGAATAAACGAATGATCGGTAGCGCAGAGGATGTTCTTCGTCTACAAGCTGTGGATGTATCTCAACACTCACTCCATCCTTTGGAATAGAAAAGAATCCGCAAGAAAGCCTCTCTTTGTCACCGCTCATCACCACCTTGTGTTGCACTGCTTCAACTCTTCCATTGGTCCAAGCCTATATATAGTTGCATCATTAAATTAAAAATATATATATATATTCCTTGTGAAAACTCAAAAATATTCGCACATGTAATAATTAAACGAGAGAGAGAGAATGCATTTATAACTTTGATTTACTTCTATTTATGCGTCTAAATCAAAGAGTAAAAATGTTTGTACGATTGACTCTATGATAACATTATTCATTTTTCACAAAAATCGAAAAGATAAAAGAACAGAGAAACACACACCTGGAGCCCATCGCCAACAAAGACTACCAAGGCTCCCTTAGGAATGCTAAGTTTAATCCATTTTCCTTCTTTAGTGAGAACCTCAAGACCTTGCACTGAATTTTGACATAAAATGGTTATGATGGTTTTATCAACGTGAATTGCGAGACCAAGAGGGTCTTCATCCTCTTTAGGGAGTCTGTACTTCATGGAACGTAAATAGCCAATAATGTTCTCATCTAGTGCTTTCTCCTTGTAGTACTCTTCTATCCCAAAGCTCTCGAAAATCATTCTCAATAATAGGAGGTTCAGTTCATGCACCTTTGCAGTTATGGAGTTGATAACCTCACTATCAAAAAATAAAAGTATCCAAATATTAGTAGGTCTACTTTTACCCCATTTATCGTGGACTTTCAATAAATTTAGTGGGTGTTTGACAAGTGGCTATTTTTTAGATTTTTTGATTATTTAGCTATGTTAGACTTCATTTGGGAAGTATAAGTTGGGCTTTTTTTTACTATTTTAGTCACAAAAAATAAAATAATTTTTTTAACCCAATAAGACAAAATATCATATCCAACCCATAATCATTACATTCTTTCTTTCACAAAAAAGTCAAAAAAGTTTAAAGCCCTTCCTGAACTAAACTTTTTAGCCCCAAGCTAAAATAGCAAAAAAAGTCAAAAAACCAATCCACTTCCCAAACGAACCCTTAGACCATCTACAACGGTGAATCAAATTCACCATTAGACTTGAATTTGGTGAAAAAATATCACTTTTATGGCTCCAATGGTTTCACCAACCAGATATCAAATTGAGAATTCACCAAAAATTTCACCAAAATGAGAAGCGGAGCAGCTTTCATCAAAACACTGTGCGTTTATGTTGGAAGTGGATCCCACCGGACGTCCTCCAGGATGACCACCTTAAGCAAAATTTTATGAAAATTTTACACTAGGCGGTCGACCCCCCGATCGACCACCTCTTTGTTTTCTCAGTTTTTTATTTTTTACATTGGCCGGTCATCTGCCCGTTCGACCGGTAGTTTGATGAAAAGTTAAATTTCTCCGTTAGAACAGGTGATATCAAATAAAGAAAATCATTTTTTTTTTTTACTCAGATTTAATGAAAAATTTGATGAACCATTGAAGATACTTGTGTTTGATTGGGGGGATAAGGGGGGGATTATTTACTATGCGGATTGTAATCCGCACAGTAAATCCAATTCGATGTTTATTTTTTTTTTAGTCCGCCGGACATAGAATCCGGCCGGACTCCTTATCCCCCATATGGGGGATTATACTATCCTAGAGGAGGGTGTGAGATAATTTTGGGGGGATTATTTACTGTTGGGATTAGGTAATGAAATGACCATTTTGACCCTCTACTATTTAATTATGTATTATATTTAGTAAAATTTAATAAAATTTAAATGTCTCAATTTAAAAATAAAATAATTTTATTTAACTTTTTATTGATGTTTTATTTTTTTATTTTTAAATAATTTTTTATAAATATTTTATTGATGTTTTATTTTTTTATTTTTAAATAATTTTTTATAAATATTTTATTGATGTTTTATTTAAAATTTTGTTTATATTTTATTTAATTTCATTATTTAAATGTTAATAGATGTTTTATTTAAAATTTTAATTAAAAAAATAGTATAAATTTTTTATACAGGTTATACAATATTTTATTAAATCAAATTTAGTGGTTATACAGGTTATACCGTAATGATTTATTAAATAATATAAAAAAATAATGTCTTCTGTATTTTATTACATAATTTATTGGTATTTGTTATACAGTAATGATTTAAAACAAATTTATTTAAAAATTTAATTAAAAAAATAATATAAATTATTTATTGATATTTTATTTATTTATTTAATTTTAAAAAATAAATTTATTTAATTGTGTAAAAAATAAAATAAAATAAATTTTTAACCTAATAAAACAAAATATCATATCCAACCCATAATCATTACATTCTTTCTTTCACAAAAAAGTCAAAAAAGTTTAAAGCCCTTCCCGAACTAAACTTTTTAGCCCCAAGCTAAAATAGCTAAAAAAGTCAAAAAGTCAAAAAGCCAACCCACTTCCCAAACGAACCCTTAGACCATCTACAACGATGAATCAAATTCACCACCAGACTTGAATTTGGTGAAAAAATATCACTTTTATGGCTCCAATGGTTTCACCAACCGGATATCAAATTGAGAATTCACCAAAAATTTCACCAAAATAAGAAGCGGAGCAGCTTTTACCAAAATACTATGCGTTTACGTTGGAAGTGGGTCCCATCGGACGTCCTCCAAGATGACCACCTTAAGCAAAATTTTGTGAAAATTTTACACTAGGCGGTCGACCCCCCGATCAACTACCTCTTTGTTTTCTCAGTTTTTCATTTTTTACATTGGCCGGTCGTCTGCCCGTTCGACCGGTAGTTCGATGAAAAGTTAAATTTCTCCGTTAGAACATGTGATATCAAATAAAGAAAATCATTTTGTTTTTTTTTACACAGATTTAATGAAAAATCTGATGAACCATTGAAGATACTTGTGTTTGATTGGGGGGATAAGGGGAGATTATTTACTATTGTAATCCGCACAGTAAATCCAATCCGATATTTTTTTTTTTTTTTAGTCTGTCAGACATGGAATCCGGCCGGACTCCTTATCCCCCATATGGGGGGATTATACTATCCTAGGGGGGGTGTGAGATAATTTTGGGGGGATTATTTACTGTTGGGATTAGGTAGTGAAATGACCATTTTGACCCTCTACTATTTAATTATGTATTATATTTAGTAAAATTTAATAAAATTTAAATGTCTCAATTTAAAAATAAAATAATTTTATTTAACTTTTTATTGATGTTTTATTTTTTTATTTTTAAATAATTTTTTATAGATATTTTATTGATATTTTATTTTAAAATTTTGTTTATATTTTATTTAATTTCATTATTTAAATGTTAATAGATGTTTTATTTAAAATTTTAATTAAAAAAATAATATAATTTTTTATACAGGTTATACAATATTTTATTAAATCAAATTTAGTGGTTATACAGGTTATACAGTAATAATTTATTAAATAATATAAAAAAATAATGTCTTCTATATTTTATTACATAATTTATTGGTATTTGTTATACAGTAATGATTTAAAACAAATTTATTTAAAAATTTAATTAAAAAAATAATATAAATTATTTATTGATATTTTATTTATTTATTTAATTTTAAAAAATAAATTTATTTAATTGTGTAAAAAATAAAATAAAATAAATTTTTATTTAATCTAACTAAAAATAATTAAAATATTAAAGATATGTTTAATATTGTTATTACTTAGTAAACAATTGAAAAATGATAAAATAGCCTTTTGTTCATTTATCCTATCCAGTCCGTACAACCAAACGTTGGATTCACTAAAAATAGTCATTTCCAGACATCTAATCCCATAAAAAAACAAACACATGATACTTATCCATTCCAACCAAATAATCGGGGATTCACAGTCCCAGGATTTAAGTCCGATGGATTCTAATCCCCCTTATTCAGTCCGTGCAATCAAACACACCCTTAGTTGACTATTTTAATTTTTGTGTTTGAGAAGATGGGATGAATTTTTTTTATTATTATTGTATTAAAAAATATGTTTGAAATGATTGTATAATATAAAATGATCAAAGTGTCCCTATAAAAAAAAAAAAAAAAAATTTAAAAATTTAGACAATGCTGTGGCAATTAGTATACTGCCACTGCGCAGCTTGTTTCTATGAAATGAAAAAAAGTACATGCTAGGTTCCAAAAAAACAGTACAGGTTGGTCTGACGCGAATGTGTTGGCATCCAGCTGGACAGCCTCGCTATTTTGCCTTTTTTTGACAAACGGACAGCCTCGCTATTTTGCCTTTTTTGGACAAACGGGCTAAAATAGCCTGTGCCACAGCTTTCCAAAATAAGAAAAGTATGATCCTGGTTCACATTATTATTTTATTAATCAATTAAATAATAAAATAAATATTTTAATATAATAATTATTTTAATGAATCAAATACTGCATTGATTCATTAGAATAAAACAATTATTCTATTAAAATATTAATTCATATATTTGATTAGATTAAAAAGAATAACAAAAAATACAACACAAATAAAATCATCTTTTACATTTTAAAGGAATGATTATTTTAAAAAAAAGTTTAAGAAATTATGATTCCATTTTGTTCCCCCTTATTTCAAATTGTGCATAAGTATGAGTTACCAGAATTGAGGATTGCCTTGAGGCCACATAAGCTTCTCGAAAGCTTGAACCTCTTCTTCACCATAGACTCCAAAGCTTTCGTAGAGAGGGATAAATGGGTTGCTGAGAACGTAACCACCATCTTTAGGAGTAGGTTTTTTGTACTGCAACTTGGTCTCCACTGGGAGATCGAACATCTCGGCGGTGGTCTTGAACAGTATTTGTTGAAGCTCTAATGGGATATTCTCATAATCAAGCATAAAGCAACCATATGCTTCGCAGGCCTCTCTCACCTTTCCAGTCATCGCTTTCCATTCTTCGCTCTGTCTATCCAAACTCAATACCTCATTTGTAAGAGAAATTGAGGGGATCATTTCAGCAGCGTCACCCATATCTCTCTCTTTCTCTTTTTCTCTTCTTTTGTATTTTGTTTTTCTATTGTCTGAGAGACAATGTGGAAAGTGACCCGTTAAAGTACCTATTTATAGACAGGACAAATCTTATGTAAGTATCTCCTTATAAACTTGTATCAATTATAAAATACGTAATTTTATTATAAATTGAGGTAATAAAATATTTAAAATTTGATAATTAATATTGTAAAATTATAAATTTTGATTACAATATTTCGCACATAACATTTTTTTTTTTTTTTTTTGAGAGACCTGCATTACAACAAATAAGAATTTTAGCAACTAGATGTTTTAGGGGGTGTTTGGGAAGAAGCTTTTTTAACTAAAATAGTACTAAAAAATAAAATAGGTTAAAATAGTCAATAAGATAAAATGTCACATCAAACTCATAATCATTTCACTTTTTCTCTCACAAATATCACATCCAACTAAAAAAAATTAACTATCTTCCCAAACACAAAAATTTTAGCCTTCTAAAATAGTCAAAAACTAAAATAGCCTACTAAAATAGTAACTTTCCAAACACCCACTTAGGGTTGGTTTGGAATTTTCTAAAAAAGTGTACTTTTTAACTTATTGGCTTATATGGGTTGGGTTTGGGTTGGGTTTGATGTGATGTGTTAGAGAGGTGATGTAATTTAAATAAGATGATGTGACTTAAATAGGATAGTGACTTTTTGACTTTTTGTATTATTTAGTGTACCCCAAACCAAGCCTAGTCTCTAAAAATAAAAATTTTGTCACAAAAGACATTTACGGATCAATTTCTATTGTTATGAGGATAGTCGCTAAAAGGTCGTCCAGAAAAATTCAAAACAAGGCTTTTAACGACAAAATTTTGAAAATATCACTAGTAAATAGACTTTTATGGATAATAATTTGGTCACAAAATAATTTATTTTTTGAGACAAATTTGATCCAAAAAGGATAATAATTCATCACTAATATCTAATTTTTGTTACTAAAAATAAAATAACAGCACTTTTCGCAACAAAAATATTTGGTCCCTAAAAAATAATTTTGTCCCTAAATTTTGGTTTCTAAAACCTTAATTTTTTGTAGTGATGGTTGTGTTTGGTTTAGTTTTAAAAATAATTTTTGAGACTTTAAAACCTAAAATTTGTTTGATTTAAGCTTCATTTGATTTTAGATTTTTCGCTAAAAAAACATAAAAACACAAAATTTGCTACATAAATCAATAAGATAAAATATTACATCCAAACCATAATCATTATACTTTTTCTCTCACAAAATTCAAGAAAACCAAAAAAACCAAACCAAACGAAACTCAAAAAGCCAAGCTAAAAAAATCTCAACACAAAAAAGTCAGCTAAAAAACCCCTTATCAAATGAAGACCTAGGGTTCGTTTGAGATGTGGGTTGACTCTTTAGTTTTTTTAACTTTTTGGCTATTTTAGCTTGAGGCTAAAAAGCCTCATTTTAGATTGACTTTTTGACTTTTTTTTACTTTTGTGAGAGAAAAAATAAAATAATTATGGATTAGATGTGACATTTTATCCTATTTAACTAATATAACCAATTTTGTCATATATAGCTATTTTAGTCCAAAGTGGTATCCCAAACGGAGCCTTACAAATTTTTGAAAATTATTTTTAATCACTTTTTCTATCTATTTTCTCATCCTCTCATATACTACCTATCAATTAATTAATTTTTCTCTCACAACTATCTATTCAATTATAAAAAAATAAAAAAAGTTAAAATCATCTCAAACTATAAAATTATTTTCAAAATGTAGAACCAAACAAATTTTAAAAACTCTTTTAAAAAAATTTACTTTCCAAACAAATCAAATAGAGATTTCCATTGAGCTTTCCAAATGCAAAAATGAAATTTAAGCCTTGTTTGGAAAGAGTTATTTGGGCTAAAATAGTTAATAAAGACAAATTAAATTAAAATAATTAATAAAATAAAATGTCACATTTAATTCATAATTATTTCATTTTTTCTCTCACAACCATCAAATCTTAAAAAAAAAACTATCTTCCTTAACCTAACTCTTTTAAACAAATTAAAATAATCAAAAAAAATTTAACTTTTAACCATAAAAATAAAAAATAAAAATGATTTTTAGTCAACTTGGAAAAATAAGTCAAAATAACTATTCCCTCCAAACCATAATAATAGTCATTTTTGGAAAATTGAATTTTTTTTACTAGTATAATTATTACACTTTAAAAATATTAATTTTTCAAAATTACTCTTTAATAGTACTTTTTTTGGAAATATCAATTGTTAAAATTATACTTCTTGTGTTATTAATGAATTTAAAATAATGACAAAATAAAAAATTCATATTAATTTAGTCCTTCATTTTTTAAAATAGATTAATATTTTGGAATAACAAATTAAATAAGAGACTAATATTTTGAGACAGAAAGAGTAACGTTTTTTTACAATGGGTTATTTTGAAAAGATAATTAAAAATTGACTCTTTTTTTTTTTTTTTTTTGAATATTTTTAGACAAACATATAAAAAATGTATTGAAGTTCTAGAATAGTGTTAATTTATCTTTTTCTTTTTTATATTTTGTCTTCTTTTTTTTTCTTTTTTTTTTTTTTTTCAAATGTGCCAGCTGGAACTGCTTTTGGAATAATTCTGCTAGAGCTGTCATCAAAGTCCTACGTTTATGAGAGATCCAAAAAAATTGTACTTTTATAACTATTGCTTACCATCTGTATTGCACTTGTATAATAAATACAGGCTGTTGGCGGCGGCGGGACATGGCAGTGTTGCAGTGTTGTCACGTTACCTCTGCTCACATATTTCAATTGTTTAATAAATAAAAATGTATTTGGTTTGAATTTTTTAAATTAAATTTTTTAAAAATTAAGTTTTTTTGTTTTTTTATTTTTAGTAAATATTTTTAAAATTTTAAATATTTTTTTTAATTTTTAGAAAATTTGTAAAAAAATATTTTAAAAAATTAATAAATAAATAAAAATATAAAAAATGTATTAAATTTTTCTATTTTTTTGTATTTTTAGGTAAGGTTTTTTTCACAATTTTTTACTTTTTAGATATATTTATGTTAGGCATGTCTAAAAATTTTAAAAAATTACTTAAAATATTAAAAAAATTCAATAAATACAAAAAAAAGGAAAAAAAAAAATAAAATTTTTTAAAAAGTATTTTTGGAAAACTCTAACCAAGCAAAGTGAATCCTTCGTTTAGAATGTCAGTTAATTTTTTAATTTTTTAACTTTTTTAATTATTTTAGTTTAAGATTAAAAAGTCTCATTTGTGATAAATTTTTTAATTTTTGTAAAAAAAAAAATGAAATGTTTATAATTTAAATGTGACATTTTATGTTATTAACTTTTTAATTTATTTTACCTTTTTATAACTATATTAACCAAAACCATTCATGTCAAACATAGCCAAAGTAACGTTTTTTCATAATGTGGTATTTTAAAAAATAGTAAAAAGTTAATTTTTTTGACTTTTTTTTTAACTTTTTTATATAAAAAAATAAGAAAATGATGAAACCTAAAAAAATAAAAAAATTATAAATAAAAAAATAAAATAAAAACTAATCTTCCTAAATTGCACCAATGTACATTTATAATAGTTCAAAAAAAAATTGCACTTTTATAATTATTTTTATTATTTTTTTCATCTATATTTCACTTGTATAATAAGAGAATGGCTTCTTTCAGTTTAATCACGGGTTTGAGGGTACTGTTAGGCCCGTAGGGACTATCACAGGTCTCGTTTCAATAATTCGAACCGTTCAATGTGTAGAACTCGTCGAGTATTATATTCTTGCAAACAATCATTTTGATCGGATATTGATAGCTACGTGATCAAATCAATTTTGTATAAAAAAATGGACGATGAAAAATATACGGCTTACAAAAATCTGATTTGATCACATAGCTATGAATTTCCGATTGACGTGATTTTTTACAAGCATATAGTATTCGACGAGTTCTACACATTGAACAGTTTGGATTATCAAAACATGACCCATGATGAGCCCCCCACGAGCCCAACAGTACCCTCCAGTCCGATCACGGACTGAAGGGAAGCCATTCACGTATAATAAATACAAGTTGTTGGCAGCGGGACATGAACAGTGCTGTCACACCACCTGTGCTCACATCCGTCGATAGCTCTACAAACAAACCAAGCGATCCATAAACAGTTCGAGTTCGACTCATTAGAGCTCGACTCATTTATTAAATGGACGAACTCAAGGTCGAGCTCGATTTTTAAGTTCGTTTATTAATCGTGCTGAGCTTGAGTAGCCTTAAGTTCGGCTCGATAAGATTCGTGAGCATAAAAATAAATTAATTAATATTTATTTTTAATAATATCTTAAATAAATTTTCAATAATTTATTTTATTTTTTGTTTATATTTGGTGTTCGTGCAAATTTACATATTTAATTGATGAAATTTATTATTAAGATAAGTATTATTATATATTTTACTCATAATTTTGCATTTTTTTTATCTTAATACGTAAATTAATTTAAATTTAATTTTTTTTCAAGCATGAGCTCAAATTCGAACTCGGCTGGTTTATATAATTAAGTGAGCTCAAATTCAACAAATATTTAACAAGCCGAGCTCTAACTCGATTTTTGAAGTTCAACTAGAGCTCGGCTTGAGCTCAAGTTCAACTAATTCTTAATAAACGAGCTTGAACATTCAAAAGTTCGGCTTGGCTCGGCTCGGCTCGTTTACAACCCTAATTCTTAATTTTAAGTTCGTTTATTAATCGTGCTGAGCTTGAGTAGCCTTAAGTTCGGCTCGATAAGATTCGTGAGCATAAAAATAAATAAATTAATATTTATTTTTAATAATATCTTAAATAAATTTTCAATAATTTATTTTATTTTTTGTTTATATTTGGTGTTCGTGCAAATTTACATATTTAATTGATGAAATTTATTATTAATATAAGTATTATTATATATTTTACTCATTATTTTGCATTTCTTTTATCTTAATACGTAAATTAATTTAAATTTAATTTTTTTTCAAGCATGAGCTCGAATTCGAACTCGGCTCGTTTATGTAATCAAGTGAGCTCAAATTCAACAAATATTTGACAAGCCGAGCTCTAACTCAATTTTTGAAGTTCAACTAGAGCTCGGGTTGAGCTCAAGTTCAACTAATTCTTAATAAACAAGCTTGAACATTCAAAAGTTCGGCTCGGCTCGGCTCGGCTCGTTTACAACCCTATATGTCGGTGAATTTTAATAGAAATTTGAAGGGAAAAAAAAGAGAAAAAAAATAAGTGATACATTTTTTAAAAAAAAAATTCTACATAAATTTATAATTCAAACACAATTATAAAATTTATTTTGATTAATAAGGTTCATTAATAATATAATTCATAAAAAATTTAGATGATGAAACGTTAATTTGTTTTTTTAAAAAGTTATCAAAATCATATTAATTGTTTATTTTTTAAAAAAATAATCGTTATTTTTTAATATGACTAGTAACCTAATTTTTTTTTATGAATATCTATTCGATGAATTTTACAATATGAATTGCTCAGATCATCGAAATAAGTTTAGGACACGTCCTATGGGGTTCACAACACGATGTTGTGCACCAACCCACTTCAATGTTATTGGATTCGTGAGGGCTATTACGAGTTCTATTTTGATTCATATAATACTTCCCGTTTGGGGACTTACCTTTTTAGCCAATTAGCCAAAAAGTTACTAAATTAGCCAAAAAGCCAACAACTCATACCAAAAAGTCAAAGATTCTCTTTTCTCTCTACTTTTTGCACATCTTTTCGTAATTAGCCAAAAAGTCATCCCAAACATACAAGTTTTTTTTACCTACTTTTTTAGCCAAATAACCAAAAAGTTACTAAATTAGTCTGTTCCCAAACGAGGCTTAATCTCTTTTTCGTTCATAATTCGATAATTGTACATATTAAAAAAATGATGTCATTTATTTTATATTATTTGTTATAATTTCAATCCTTTTGGCTTTCTTAAAATGAATGTTGATGTTATTATGCCAAAATTTTAAGACTTATTATATTTTTGCTAAGGAAAATATTTAAGACTAACAAAAAAAAAACTCCTATAATATGACCTATTGCACTCATTGAGTTTTTTTTTAAAAAAATAAAAAATAAAATAAAATAAAATAGAAAACCTTTTTTTTTTTTTTGAGAAAAATTAGAAAAACTTTGGTATTACATGAAATGATTTTTTGATATTAGATTTTCATGGGATAGCCATGTATACGGGAGAATGAACTTAGGGCACGTTTGTTTGGCCGCATGATGGAAGGGATTGGATTGTGTATGATGTGAGGTCCACCAATGGCATGTTTGGTTTGGGCATACGCTAGAGGATTAAGACTCCAAGGCCATGTTTGTTTGGCGGATTAAGTTGGATAAGATTATTAGTGAGAAGATTGTTAGTGAAGAGATTGTTAATGTGAGGATTATTAATGAGGGGATTAAGTAAAAGTGTGTTTATTTTTATGATAGCGTGGGAGATGGTTAGTGATGGGATTATTAAATTATTTTTATATAAAATAAATAAATAATTTTTTATATTAAAAAAACTAAAACAAATATTAAAACAAACAGGTACACTTGGTCAAAAATAATATAAATAAAAAATAAAATTTTTATATAAAATAGACTCAATCCCCTTAGCCTCCGTTTGGGAAGTGGGTTGGCTTTTTGGCTTTTTGGTTTTTTTGGCTATATGAGCCTGGGCTCAAAAACCTGGTTTGGAAAGGGCTTTTGGGCTTTTTTGGCTTTTTGACTTTTTGGTGAGGTGTCTTCCTACGAATTTACCAAAGTGCCCCTGATAAGATTTGTACCTGTAATAAAAAAGGAATTTGACGTCCACGTCAGCTTCGAATGTCCGAACTTGTTGTTGTTTATTTTTATTTATTTTTTATTTTTTTGTTATTTTCGGTTTGAATTTGGCGTTTTTTGCTAACTTTTTTTTTTTTTTTTTGATTTGGCCTATTTTGTTTTAATTTTTTAATTTTTTTGTTTTTTTATTTTGGGTTTTATTTTATGTTGGTAAAATATTTATTTTGTGTTTGGATTTGGCGTATTTTGTTTAAATTTTATTATTTTTTATTTTTTTATTTTAGCTTTTATTTTGGCGTATTTTGGTAAAATATTTATTTTTTTATTTTGGGTTTGGATTTGGCATATTTTGCTTAACTTTTTTTAAAAAAAATTTATGTTTTTGTTTATTTTATTTTTTATACTTTATTTAGTTCTTGTTCTGTAATTTACGTTTTTTGTCTAATTTTAATTTTATTTTTATTTTAATTTTATTTTAAGTATTAAAATAATGCAAATAATCTAAATAATTTAATAAGCAAAAATTTAAAATAAATATTCAAAAAATTTAAATCGTAAAAATATTCAAAAAATTTTGCTTATTTTTTTATTTGTAATTTTTTTTTTATTTGTATACATTAATTTTTTTTCCATTTTATGTATGTAAATAAAAAAGTGAGGTTTTATATTATTATCCTGTGTATTTTAAGTTATTTAATTTTATTTTTATTGTAAATATTTAATTTTATTTTTATTTTAATTTGCGTTGTAGTTTTTATTTTACTTTTAATTTTATTTTAAATATTTAAATAATGTAAATAATCTAAAAAATGTAATAAGTAAAAATTAAAATAAATATTCAAAACATTTAAATCGTAATAATTTAAATAATTTAAATATTCAAAAAATTATTTTAACAAAAAAAATTAAAATATTAAATATTCAAAAAATTTAAATAATTTAAAATGTTAATATTTTCAATTTGAAAACAACTCTACACTCAAATCGTAACCAAACACATAAATAAAACTGAATTAATAAATTATTTTTAAAACTCATAACCAAACACATAAGTCGAAACTTCATACTACTTTCACAACTCTATACTCAAATCATAACTAAATGCATAACAAAAAAAATTAAAATATTTAAAAATATTTTTATAAAATATTTTAACAGAAAAACAAAAAAATGTTTTTAATTTTTTTTTTCTACTTTCTTTGTCTTTTCCTGGGGAAAGGTTATAAAAAGGGAAAAGTTTTTTTTTTTTTTTTTTTTACTTTTCAGCACCTGAGGCGATGCCCCTGCAAATCATGCGGGGGTAGTTTCGTAAATTTAGCTGGCCATTGATGGTAAAATATCATAACTCCCTTTTTTGTCTTCATTTGGCTCTTTGAGCCTCTTTTGTCCTGTAGTGCTATTTGAGCCTGATGAGCTCTTCCCAAACACAGGCTTATTATTTTTCTAATCTCATCCAAAATTCACCCAAGCTAATCCCCTTGAAGGGATTAGCAAGCCGCTTAGAGTAGCAATTCTTGCTAATCTCCCTCTATAAAGAAGCCACCAAACAAGGGTTCCTGGGACCCACTTCCTTACTATTCTAATCCTACCTCCTAATCTCCCAAACAAACATAACCCAAGTGGATTACTAATCCCCCTACGTGAGTGGATTAGGTTGGTTGGATTTTGAATGGGATTAGAAAAATAGTGAGTGATTTGAGTTTATTTTATATAAAAAATTATTTTTTATTTTTATTTTTTTAATCAAATGCACCGGTTTATTTTAATATTTGTTTTAGTTTTTTTTTTAATCTATAAATAATTTATTTATTTATTTTATATAAAAATAATTTAACAATCCCGTCACTAATCATCTTCAGTACTATCATCAAAACAAACATACTTTTATATAATCCCTTTACTAATAATCCCCATATTAACAATCTCTTTAATGTTTGTCTTACTTTCCTTTGCATCAAATCGAGAGTTACTTCTCTCATATGTCTAGGTATATTTGGGTGTCACAAAGAAACAACAAGAAGTGGAATTTTAATCTAATTTAGGTTAAAATTTATAAAAAGATAAAATAAGTTAAAATAGTTAATAAAATAAAATATCACATTAAAATTATAATTATTTTATTTTTTTTCTTATAAACATCGCATCTAACTATAAAAAAATTCAATCATCTTCTCAAACATAAAAATTTTAGCCTACTAAAATAATCAAAAACTAAAATAACCTAGTAAAATAACAACTTTCCAAACACCCACGTTGTAGTGTTTATTTCTATCTCTCCAAATCATTTGCATTAATTCTAAAAGTTTTAATCTTACTAAAAAATTAATATAATTATATAAATTTATATTTTTTTCTAAATGTAATTATCTATAAGAAATGATACCACTAAAATATTATCATTTTTTTTTTTTTTTGGTTTGTTTGTTTGTTGTGAACGACTAAAATAATATTACTTCTATAATGGATTAATACTTGAGGCCTCGAATTCATATAATTTTGTTAATTTCATATAATTTTATAATGGATTATCAATTAATTAGGCTGTTGGTTAAATTAATTGATAATGGATTAAATTAATTGGTTAAATTACTTCCATAATGGATTATCAATTAATTAGGTTGTTGGTTAAATTTTATTAATTTCATATAATTTTATACGATGAGTTAGTGTGGAATGTCTAATTTTTTACACATTCCTATACATAAACCACCGTTAAAAAAAATTATAAAAAAAATAACTAACTAACACAGTCACCACTCCCAAAAAAAAATTTAATAATAAAAAATTTTGTTGTTGAGGCAAATTTGAGCAGTCATGCTATAGAGCTCTAATTAGAGCTGCTACAGTGCAGCTCTAATGAGCTGTCCACCCATAAAAAAAAAAAAAAAACAGTGAAGTAAAAGACAAAAAATAGAGAAGAAAAAGACAAATTAATGCTCTATTAGAGGTCTATTTTTAGAGGTCTAAATCATTTTTGCAAGAGCAATGATTCATACCCCCTTAAAAGTCCCACTCCCACCACCCCCACACACACGTGGGGGTTGGGGATTGGGAGATCAGAGAAAAAAAAAAAAAAAAAGGAAAAGTTAGCCAATCAAATGCAAAGGGGTGACCCCCAAAGGGGGTCTCAACCTTTATTGTTTTTTGCAAATTTGAGACCTCGAATTCGAGGCATCTACTACCGCTAAAAAAAAAATTAGTAAAAAATTAAAATAAAGGGGGATGCACCAATAAATCCTAAATTAATAACTTATACACTGTTTAGTGCTAAAAATTTTCTTATAGACTGAAAGGTTCCATTACAATGTTTCAAACATCATATTAATGTTTTGAACATTAGATTTCGAATATCAGATTAATGTTTCGAACATTAAATTTCGAACATCAGATTGATGTTTCGAATATTAGATTGATGTGCAAATAGAACTAAATGGAGTATAAGAAAACTTTTAAGACTAAATGATTCAACTTTTCAAAAACTAAGACTTATGAATAATTTTCCTAAAATAAAACATTATACGATGGGCGGCATCCCAACACTCCCCGAGTGTAGAGCAAGGACATCCCAACCAATCAAAATATTCAAATTTAAATTTATAAAATTTAAAATTTATTTTATTACAATAAATAAATTTTTTTATTTCCTCGAAAAACTGAATAGAATCTCATATTCAATTGATGACAAAACCTATATCTAATATACGGGCGTTTTGGTAAACTGATAAAAAGTCAAATTTTTTGTTTTTTTGATTTTTTTGAATTACGTTATCTCTTATTTTTTATACCAAAAAAACTAAAATACTACAAAAAAAATTAAAAAAAGTCAGCTTCTGACCATCTTCCCAAAACTCCACATAATAAAAAAAATAAATATACTAATCTTTCTTAAGATTTGATAAAAATACCACTAATTCTAAAGTTTGACATAATTATATTGATCTAGTTTTTAATAAAATTAAAGTGATCAAAATTAATGCAAAAGATAGGTATTCAAATAAACATAAATAAATATATTTTAGTATATGAAAAGATGATAATATTATATTTTCATTCATACGATTTACGAAACACTGATAAAAATAATTTAAGTATTATGTAAATTAAAATCTCAAACGAGTGTGATATAATTATATTAAAAATATAAAATTAATTATATATATTTTAAATATGAAGGCTTGTTTTGTCACAATTAGTTATTTTTTAATTTTTCATGAAAAAATTTATAAAAAAACAGAGAAATTTTTTTTTTTTTAATAATGACCTTTTGTTTTTAATTTAAAAAAATTAATTTCCAAACTTGTTCTAAGAAGACGAGTATAATTTATCCTACCGACCAACTCTATAAAGTTGGTTCATTAATTAATGATTTAAAAAAAAAAACAATTTTATGGAAGATGAAGACACCGGAGTATTCCATTAATTATACACAACAATGTGTTCCATTGAAACTTCTTTTGAAATGTTGATTAAAAGTTAATTTTTTAATTTTTTTTAAAAAATGGGTAAAAAAAAATAGAAAAGTAATATAATTAAAAATAAATAATAAATAAAAAATTAACTTTTAGTAAAATTCCGAAATTAGGCCTAATTATAGGACAGCAATTGTCTTGTGAATTAGGTTCACGGAGGATGATTTAAATCGTTTATTTTCTATATTATAATAAATATTAATTATAAAAGAATAAATCAATTCAATTATTGTAATTATGTTAGTTTATGATATTTATTTGTGAAAAATAAACGATAAATATTATTTGAAAACTAAATTAATAATTTTTTAGGAAACAAATGTAATAAACTAACTTAGGTACAATATATTTTAGTGAAACTTATTACGGGTTTTATTTTAATAATTCAAACTGTTTATTTTATAAAACTTTTTGTATATTTCATTTATAAAAAAAAATAAATCAATCTAATAATTATAATATTTTTATTTTATTGTGTTTATTTTTTAAAAAAATAAATGATAAATGTATTTTTAAAAATAGATTAATTATTAAAAAAACAATTAAATAACAATTATAGTTATTAAATTAACCCTATGATGGACCCTATGGCTCATCAAATTGGAGAAAAATAAGGTCAAGTTTGGCAAATTCATAAAAAGTCAAGTTACTCAAAAAGTTAAAAAGTTAACATTATTCACTAAAAGTCAAAAATTACGGCTGCACAACTCTCAATCCTAATTTTTCTCTACACACTAATTTATACAAGGGCAAATTACACAAATAGTCCCTATAGTTTGGGGCTTGTGTCACTTTGGTCCCTGACTTTTCAATTGTGACATATTTGACCCTGAATTTTGAATCTTATTCCAAATAAGGACAATTGAATATATAATTAGATTTTTCAAGGGTAAAATTGTCAATTTGATAAAATATAAACTAATTTGACAAAAATAAATGTCAAACAAATATTTTTGAATTTTAAAAATTATTTCTACCTACTAAAAATAAAATTATGTAAAATTAATAAATCTTTTAGACATTTATTTTTTTTTTACCAAATTAACTGTTATTATGTGTTTGAATGATGATCATGTAAAATTACTTTTAAAAAATTAATCAAGTAATTTTTATTAATTTTACATAATTTTATCATTGGTGGATAAAAATAATTTTAAAAAAATTAAAAATATTTTTTGACATTTATTTTTGTCAAATTAGTTTATATTTTATCAAATTGAAGATTTTACTCTTGAAAAATTTAATAATATTTTCAATTGTCCTTATTTGGAATAAGATTCAAAATTCAGGGTCAAATGTGTCACAATTGAAAAGTCAGGGACCAAAGTGACACAAGTCCCAAACTATAGGAACTATTAGTGTAATTAACCCTTTATATAATTTTTTAATACATATTTTTCCATAAAAAATTAACCCAAGCATCCATATTTTTTTCTCAATTTTTTAATCTAAAAAGACAAAAAATACACTTATTTAAGACACCTCAAACAACCCCTAAAATAACACCGCCCCCGCGTGTAGAGCAAGGGCCACGTTGCACAAGCCACGCGATACACGAGCACCCATCTGTTTCTACATTTTCTTCTCTCTTTCTCTGGCTCCATCATACATCATGGACAGCGGTGCCAGAGGCCTTCGAGGCCTCGAATTTGCCACGACAACAAAATTTTTTATTATTTTTTTATTTTTTGGGTGGTGACTGTATTAGTTTTTTTTTTTTTTTTTGATTTTTTTTTTTTATAATTTTTTTTAACGGTGGTTTATGTATAGGAATGTGTCAAAAAATTAGACATTCTATACTAACTCATCGTATAAAATTATATGAAATTAACAAAATTTAACCAACAGTCTAATTAATCAGTTAATTTTATCACTCAACTAGTCCAACCTAATTGACTGATCAATTAAGTTACTGGTTAAATTTTGTTAATTTCATATAATTTTATACGATGAGTTAGTGCTGAATGTTTAGTTTTTTGGCACACCCCTACACATAACCACCTTTTAAAAAAAAAATCAAACCAACATAGCCTAATAAATAGAAGAAAAAAAAAAACTCAGCCTATGTAGTTTGATAAAGTGAGTGAGTTGGGTTAGACTTTATCAAACCATATAGGCTGAGTTAGTACAAGATGTCTAATACACATAACTACCCTTGCAAAAAAAGAAAGGAAAATAAAAGATAAAAAAAAAAAAAACCAAACACACAGCGCACCAAAAAAAAAAAAAAATTCGAGACAATTTCGAGGCCTCGAATTCGACGACTCAAGCATTAATCTTTTTTTTTTCAACTTGATGAGTCATAGGCTCATCATAGGGTCCATTTAATAATTATATATATATTTAATTGTGCTGTTTTTAAATAATTAGTCTATTTGTAAATATATATTTATTGCTTATTTGTTCAGAAATAAATATAATAAAATAAAAATATTATAATTATTATTAAATTGATTTAATTTTTACATAAATGAAATACATTAAAGAATTTAAATGAATAATTCGAATCATTAAAACTGAACATGTAGTGGATTTCATTAAAATATATTGTATCCAAGTTAATTTATTACATTTGTTTTTCAAAAAATTAATAATTAAATTTTAAATAATAATTTTTGTTCATTTTTTATAAATAAATATCATAAATTAATATGATTACAGTTATTAAATTAATTTATTTTTTTTATTATAAATAATCTACACATGATAATATAAAAAATAAGCCATTTAAATTATTAAGATAAAACTGTGTGTATCTACCTCACAGGACTAAACAATTATTCTCTTATAATTAATGGAAGACTCCATTGTCTTCATCATTTACCAACCTTCATCTTTTACCGACCATATCATTTTATTTTATTTTTGAACAGAACCATATCATATTTTGTTATCAAGTTTTGTCGCCTTCTCCATTTTATTGCCTTTAATTATATCTTTAATGAGGTAATAAATAATTTTAAGAAGGAATAATACTATATGTATTAATTAATATATTAATTATTATATTAAATAATGATATGGTATAATTTTATAAGTTTTGAGTATTTATAATTTGTATAAGAGGTGGAGTTAGTAATAATGGCATAACACTAATTGATATACTAGTATTTACATTAATTAATATATGTAGCACCACCGTTTAAAAAGAGAAAAAGAAATTTAAACAATTGATTAATTATTATTATTATTATTTATCACCTCATTAATTTTGCAATTGATAATAATGAAATGGGTAGGGGTAAATTAGGGCTACAAATTAACTGAACTGTTCATAAACAAGCTCGGCTCGACTCGACTCGTTAAAGGTTAGGCTCGACTTGACTTGGTTCGTTTAGTGAACGAATTAAATTCGAGCTCAAATATAAAGCTCATTTAGTAAATGAGCCGAGTTTGAACTTGTATAAACTCAACTCGTCAAGCCCGACTTGTTTATCTTTATTTAAATTATATAACAAATATATTATTTATATATTCAATAATATTTTTTATTTAAATAATATAAATAATATTAAAAAAGTTATCAAGTCGAGCCAAGCTTAGCTCGAGTTTCAGCCTCCGTTTGGGAAGTGGGTTGGCTTTTTGGCTTTTTGGCTTTTTTGGCTATATGAGCCTAGACTCAAAAGTTTGGTTTGGAGAGGGCTTTTGGCTTTTTGAATTTTTTGACTTTTTTGTGAGAGAAGAGTGTAATGATTATGGGGTTGGATGTGATGTTTTGTTTGTTGTGGCTCATGAGCCTATTCTGTCTTTTGTGGCTCATTGAGCCAAAAAAATCCAATGAGCCCTTACCAAACCAACCCTAATATTAACGAGTCGAGCCAAACTTGAACCCAATTTCTTATCGAACCAAACTTGAACTCAATAAACTAACTTGATAAATAAATGAGTTGAGGGGGAACTTAGCCTCCGTTTGGGAAGTGGGTTGGCTTTTTGGCTTTTTGGCTTTTTTGGCTATATGAGCCTGGGCTCAAAAACCTGGTTTGGGAAGGATTTTTTGGCTTTTTTGACTTTTTGGTGAGGTGTCATCCTGTTAAATTACCAAACTGCCCTTTTTTGCTTTTGTTTTTTTTTAATTTTTATTTTGGGTTTGGATTTCCCATATTTTGCTTAATTTATTTATTTATTTTAATTTTGGGTTTTGATGTGGCGTTTTTGCTTAATTTTTTTTAAAACTTTTTTTTTTGGTTTTGATTTGGCCAATTTACGTTTTTTTTATTTTGTTGAAATTTTATTATTTTTTATTTTATTATTTTGGGTTTTATTTTGGCTTATTTTGGTAAAATAATTTATTTATTTGTTTATTTTTGGATTTGGCGTATTTTTTTAAAATTTTTTATTTTATTATTTTGGGTTTTATTTTGGCTTATTTTGGTAAAATAATTTATTTATTTCTTTATTTTTGGATTTGGCGTATTTTTTTAAAATTTATTATTTTATTATTTTGGGTTTTATTTTCGCTTATTTTGGTAAAATAATTTTTTTATTTATTTTGGATTTGGCGTGTTTTGCTTAGCTTTTTTTTAAAAAAAAATTTATGTTTTTGTTTATTTTATTTTTTTATACTTTAATTAGTTCTTGTTCTTTAATTTTATTTTAAGTATTAAAATAATGTAAATAATTTAATAAGCAAAAATTTTAAAAAAATATTCAAAAAATTATTAATTTACGTTTTTACGGTTTTGTCGTTTTTTCGGTTTTGTCGTTTTTTTATTTAAAAATTATTTTTTATTTGTAATTTTTTTTATTAATTACTAATTTACGGTTTTGTCGTTTTTTTATTAATTTACGTATTTTGGTCGTTTTTGTCGTTTTTTATTTGTAAAATGTTTAATTTACATTTTTGTCGTTTTTTATTTATTTAAAATGTTATTAATTTTTTTATTTGTAAATTATTTTAAAATGTTATTAATGTTATTAATTTACGTTTTTTGTATTTTACATAATTTAATTTTAATTTTATTTTAAATATTTAATTTTTATTTTTATTTTAATTTGCGTTTTAATTTTATTTTACTTTTAATTTTATTTTAAGTATTTAAATAATGTAAATAATCTAAAAAATTCTTTCAATAGTAAAAAATTAAAATAAATATTCAAAAAATTTAAATCGTAAAATTTGTAATAATTTAAATATTCAAAAAATTATTTTATCAAAAAATTTTAAATAATTTAAATATTCAATTAATTTAAATTATTAAAAATGTTAATATTTTAAATTTAAAAACAACTCTGCACTCAAATCGTTACCAAACACATAAAATAAAACGCAAGTAATAATTTATTTTTAAAACACATGACCAAAAAATTTAATAAGTAAAAATTAAAATAAATATTCAAAAAATTTAAATCGTAAAATTTTTAATAATTTAAATATTCAAAAAATTATTTTAAAAAAAAATTTAAATATTCAATTAATTTAAATTATTAAAAATGTTAATATTTTAAATTTAAAAACAATTCTACACTCAAATCGTTACCAAATACATAAAATAAAACACAAGTAATAATTTATTTTGAAAATACATAACCAAACACATAACTTGAAACCAAATTTAAACCTTTTTTTTTTTTTTTTTTACTTTTTGTGTGAAAGGACGCATGTCCCTTTGTCATGGGGGTAGTATTGTAAATTTTTCTTGTCCAGTGTTGTTTTGGATTTCCTGTACATCTTTTGTCTTTTTTTGACTCAATGCACCATTTTTGTCATTATGTGGCTCAATGAGCCTGGGTGTCCTTCCCAAACACCATTTAGCTTGGTTCGTTCTCGGTCTGAGGGCAATTCCCTTTGTTGTTACATCATCATAGTATTAGGATGATGTAATGTAAGGCGCAAAATGTTACGTGCAGATGGTACAGAAATAAAAACCACACAATTTTCCATGAATATTATTCATTTAGGCTTGGTTTTAATTTTTTAAAAATTATGTTTTTTATTTTTTATATATTTTTTATTTTTAGTAAATATTTTTAAATTTTAAATACAGCTTACTTAGATGTATCTGAAAGATAAAAATATTTATAAAAAAATTTAATTTTTTTTAAATACACAAGAATACGAAAAATATATTGAATTTTCATATTTTTTTTTATACATATTTTTGGTATTTAGTGAATTTTTTAAAGATTTTTTCACAAATATTATATTTTTTAAGTATATTATGTTAGATGTATCTAAAAATTAAAAAATTCAGTAAAAAAAATATATATATATAGAAAAAAAATCCACCTTCTCCTTACTCTCTTACACTGCCACTTCTGTCTCCTTCCACTCCAACAACCGCTTCATAACCGCCGCCGACTCCCACTCCGACAACATCTTTTCATTTATCTTCTCTTTTCTCTCTCTACAGATTTGGATCTCTCTATCACCTCACAATCTTTTTTTCCCAAATCCTAGAACCCAAATCCACCATCTCTTCATTCTTCAACACTGCCACCTCCACTTCCTTTCATTCTGACAACCATTTCATCATTGGCGGTCTTGTGTATGTCTTTGACACCAAGTTCCGAACCCCCTTCGCCGCCTTTGCGGCCACGTCCATCTCATTGACGTTATCCACTACCATAAGGATGGGTCCTTGATTTATTTGTTGAAGAATAAAGAGTGGGTGATCATAGACAACAATAAACTCACGGATCTCAAGGAATTTGGAGGACTTGATGAAATTTCTCTGGACCTATATTAGAAAATTTAGAGGACTTGCTGAAATTTCTCTGGATCTATACCATAGAAATTTCATTGGACCTATATCAGGTAATTTTCTTTGGACTTATACCAGAGAATTTAGAGGACCTGTTGAAATTTCTTTGGATCTATACCATAGAAATTTCACTGGACTTATACCAGGTAATTTTGTTTGGACCTATACTAGAGAATTTGAAGGACATGTTGAAATTTCTCTAGACCTATACTAGAAATTTCTTTGGACTTGTACTAGAGAAATTTCACTGGACCTATGACAGAAATTTCTCTGGACCAATATCAGAAAATTTAAAGGACCTACTAAAATTTCTCTAGACTTATACCAAAGAAATTTATTCGTGAAGAGAAATTTCACTTAAACCTATATATGGAATTTCTTTGTAATATTGATCTTCTTTAGCCATCACACACTTGCAATATAAAATTTCATTGAACCTATATTTGAAATTTCTGTGTCATGTTGATTTTCTTTGAATTTTCTCTGCAAACGTAATCAAAGAAATTGACTTGCATGTTAATTTTTTTCTAACACATTTGATTTTTCTTTGAAATTTCTCTGCAAATGTAGTAATAGAAATTGACTTGCATATGTTGATTTTCTTTACACATTTGATTTTCTCAAAAATTTCTCTACAAATGTAGTCAGAGAAATTTACTTACATGTTGATTTTCTCTAAAACATTTGATTTTTTCTAAAATTGCTATGTAAATGTATTCAGAGAAATTTACTTTCATGTTGATTTCTAACTCAGTGAAATTTTATCATTTTTTTTTCTTCTAAATTTCATATTCATCATAGATCTTGTTTGATAGATTTCGACAAGAGCATTCCAAAAATATACTTTGTGTTGAAAATAGACATCTAAATCAAAAGTTATTGAATTTTTAAGTTTTGAAAATTTTCAAAAAGTGAAAGATGTTTGAATATAAAATGCAAGGATATTTTTCCAATAATTTTAGAGAGAAGGGGCGCATGTTTTTGAGGGACCCGAGGTAGTATAAAAGTTTGGGATGTCTTTATCTCCTAAAATTGTAACATTAGGAACCTTAAAAAAAAAATCCTAAATTATACTCATCCTTTTTAATATTTGAAAAAAATATATAGTAATTAATTTTATATTTTTAATATAATTATATCACATATGTTTGAGATTTTAATTTATATAATACTTAGATTATTTTTATCAGTATTTCATAAATCATATAAATGAAATATTATCATTTTTTATATACTAAAATATATATTTATTTAAGTTTATTTCACCTACTTTTTGCATTAATTTTGATCACTTTAATATTTTTGAAAATGAGATTAATGTAATTATGTTAAGCTTTATGATTAACTGTATTTCTATCAAATTTTAAGAAAGATTAGTGTAATTATTCTTTTTATTATATTAGGGATACGTTTTATTATCAATTGAATATGAGATTCTATTTAATTTTTAGAGGAAATAAAAAAAAATTACTTATTGTAACAAAATAAATTTGGATGCTCAGGTCAAAAGTCTAAATTGTACTTTTGTTTAACCAAAGGTCCAAGCGTTGAAATATTTTGTTTAGAAGGACAAACTCAAGCAAAATGACTAACATACCCTTCTTTATATAAATCATTACACGATCCCAAAACCCTAACTATGTTTGGATTGAGTGATTTAGAGAGAAAAGAAATGAAATAGAAAGTTATGTATTTTCTTACTTGTTTGGATAACTTAAGTAAAGAGAAATGGAGAGAAAATGGAGAGAAACAGAAAGAAACTCATTTCTCTTATAACCCTCATTTTCAATCTTCCAAAAAGTGAAGAGATTGAGAGAAAAAAAAACTAACAGATTCTTATATTTTCATAATATCAATTTTATACCTATAAAAATAAAAGAAATAAAATGATTGACAAAATATAAAAAAGGTTATTTTAGTAATATAACATAAAATAGTTTCTTTTCTTTTCTTTTATGAAATATAACCAAACAATAAGGAGAAAAATCACAATCATTTCTTTTCTTTTATTTATTACTTATCCAAACAAGAATGAAAGAAATCACAAATATTTCTTTTCTTTTCTATTCTTTTTCTTATGACCTAAGTAATCATTTATTTTCAAGTCACACTTCCTCTCACTCTTCCCTTTACTCTCTTTCTCTCTCTTCTCTATTATTTTCAGCCATTAATTCTCTCTTTTTCTTCACCCTCAGCCCCGCCGCCCTTGCAACTTTGCTGCCACTACAGCTGTGGCCATGGGCACTGCCGCTTCTTTGTCTAGTGGAGTTTGCGAACGGAAAGAAGAGAGAGAAACAAGACCCCACCAAAGCTATGGGAGCTCTACCGCCACGCCATTGCCAGTCGCGTGCTCCGTCAGAACGTAGCTGCGGATACCGACGTTGACAATGTCGATTCTAGTGTTGCGGCTCTCATGACTCCTTCGTCTCCTATTGTTTCAGATCGGGTGGCCGATCTATGCCACAACCATCTTCTTTCTTTATTTCTTTTTCTCTCTCTCTCTCTCTCTTTCTCTCTAGTGGTTGTTGTTGTTGTTGGGGTCTCCTTTATTGTTGTTGTAGTTTGAAACTTCAGATTTGATCTTGTAGAAGCTAGATCTACTAGACATATGCATGATTTAATCTATTTGAAGTAGATTGAAAGTTTAGATTTAATCTTGCAGAAGTTAGATAGGATCTGAAGTAGTTAGAAATTTATGATTTGATCTTGTAGAAGTTAGATTTGCTTTCATGACTTCTTCATCTCCTATTTTTTTTTTTTTTTTTTTATAATTTGAAGTAATTTCTGATTTAATTTTGTTTAACTTTAGATTTATTTTTTTTGATATTTGATCTGATCTGATCTTTTTTTTTAATCTATTTCTAGAGATCAAGGGATTAGACAAAAGAGAAAATGGAAAACAGAAGTGTGTGTAGAGAGAGAAAGAGAGAAATGTTTGGTTTGATAGAAAAATACAAAAATTGAACAGATAGATGCTTCTTTTAATAGGTTCATTGAAACAGAAATATGGACAGATAGACTTGTTGTGAATATTGTACAAATAAAAAAATGATTTGAACAGATAAAATTTAAAAATCAAACATACCTAAGTTTTAACAGTTAGATCAAAAAAATTGAATATATAGGAAAACTAGGCTTCCAAATTTAAGTAATAGATAAGAAATTTTTATTTTAACATATAAGAAAAATTGAATAGATAGATAGAATTTAAGAAAAAAATTGAACAAATACATAAAATTTAGGGGAAAATTGAACAGATAATCAAAAAAATTGAACAAATAGACATAAATTTGAACAGATGACCAACAAAAAGTCAAATAGATAAAAAAAAAAATCAAGAGATAAAATTGGAAACAAAATATCCTTCAAGAATTCTCATCAAATTCTTTTATAAAGTGTAGATCTCTCACCAATAAAAAATATTCACTAGACCTAATGTCTTATACCCGCCTTACACCAATTTTCTCAGTAAATTTTGAATTTTGTATATTTAAACTTTAATATTTTGATTTGTTGGGTTTTTAAATTATACAAAAACAAATGGGGGTCTTTAATCCATACAAAATCAGATTGGGCTGAACTAAGTAGTTTTTGGGCTTTTTTTTTTTTTAAGACATTGCTATATAAG
Organism: Camellia japonica; assembly: GCA_030407325.1. Lineage (NCBI taxonomy): Eukaryota > Viridiplantae > Streptophyta > Magnoliopsida > Ericales > Theaceae > Camellia > Camellia japonica. The sequence continues at coordinate 59,383,144 of JAPPVO010000032.1, forward strand.
TCCAAAAATTAGACCTAATATTTAAATTCAATGATGTGACTATCAATTAAGATATTTAAAATGATTCTATTTGTACTTAAAAAATTATTAAAAGTACATCTCATTTCTCAATACACTCTATTAAATTATTTAAGGTTATAATTTACTCTTAATACACCTTATGTCTTTTTTCAAATTATTTTTTAAATTACATCCAAATAATAAACAAATTAAAAACCTTAAATTACACCACTTTAAAAGCACGGTGCCTCTATTATGTCAATATAATTAAATTCATTAATAATATTAACTGTGGATATGGTAAATGGGGTCAATGAGGTGGAGCGGAGTGTGGGTATGCTTATTCATGATTTGCTTCAATTATAAATGTTGTTCGCGGAGTACCAGGTGTGCTATGGCAGAAGGGTTCGGAATAAGATTGCTCATTTGATGGCTAAGTTTGGGATTAATGGAAGTGGGTGCTGTACTTAGGAGGGTGTCCCTCCTTCGTGGTTGTTGGGTCCTCTACGGAATGAGCGTGGTGCAGTGTATTGTGTTTTCGACTATGTACGATATCTCTGCTATCATTTTAACAAAAAAAAAATTATTATTATTTTTATTCATTGTTTAATTTTCTTAATTTTTTTTTTCTATTTACAAATAATAACATAATAAGAAACAATGATATTGATAATAATAGTGAATTTTGGTAGGGTGAATTAGAATTTTGGAATGAGGAAAAAGATGAAAAAAGAAAAATTGAAACGTGGAGAAGAAGATAAAAATAGTTGAATATGAAAAATATGTATAAGTGATTTGGGTATGCCATAAGAAAAAAAATATATTTTATTTTAGAATTTAATATATATGGTCATTATTAGTAAATTTATATTAGGATATAATAAGAATTAAAATTTAAAAATTTTAATTGAGCGTACTAAATTATTATTTGGGTGAAAATATAATTATTCAACACTCTTTCTGATATCTTCTCAATCATTAATCACTTATATCACTTATACATCATTAAATTTAAAAAATGAATCTAAAAAATAGACTTGTATACAATTTTTTTTTTTAAATACTTAAGTAGTTAGGTTGGGCTCAATTAGTAATTAGATTGGGCCCTTTTTTTTCTAATACTATGAAGGCTTACTGAATTGGGGGCCCTTGTTTTGACACAAAGTTAGTTGCCTCAGTTCAAAAAAAAAAAAAAAGGCAGTTAGTTGCGTAGGTGGTTGCCTACTCCCAGGGCCAGACTTGTTCGGATGTACAATATTATTTTTACTCCGTACTTTACCAAAATAACAAATTCATATTTTATATAATGAAAGTTTTTATAGAATTTTATGAATTTAATTTTAAGTAATTAATACCATCACACTATCATTTCCTCTAAACCAAAAAAAATACCATCACACTATGGCTATGTTTGTTTTACTCTAGGTAGTGAGATTTTATTTGTAATTCAGTAAGTCTACATAAATCATGTTTATTCGTAAAAACATGTTTTGAGATTAAAAATTATCATAGGACTACAAATCCCCCAAAGGGGTGATTAGCAATCGTACAGGGAATTGGTCGGATTCACAATCTAATCTCATGCGATTAGAGATGAAAATATCCTTATACACCTATTTTACAAAAGAATAAAATCACCTTTTATATAGTGAAGATTTTTACATAAATTTATATATTTAATCTCAACTAATTACTACCATCATGGTTGTATACAAATAAATATTATTTATTTTTTATCTTCAACTTAATATCACTACACCAACAATCAAGTGATAGGGCGCCTATTTGACCTCCTCATTAATGGAGGTTAAAAGTTCGTTAGTACCATTCCACTTTCCCTATTAACATAATTAACTATTGCATGTATTAAAAAAAATAAAAAAATAATTTAATTATTCAACTAAATATATATTATTGGAAGAAAATGATAATAATGTTTGCTTAAATATTCTCACTAATATTTGGGGCAAAAAAAAAAACTACTTGGACTAAACTATGCCAAAATGGGTCCAAATAGAGGGTTTACAACAAAAAGTCTAACCAGGCACAACTTTGGAATGGAAACGGTACTGCACAAAGCTCTTCCGAAGGAAAATACCATTTTCCCGATCAAAGGAAGCTGATAGTTAGCAAAGGAAAGACATATCATCGATTGGATCAAATAAAGTGGGTGTTTGCAAACCATTGAGAGAGCCTATTTTAGCCTCAACTGACAAAAAAGCCTTTTAGAAAAAAAATTGAAAAGCAGCGGCTGCATCAGCACTAGGGGTGTGCGCGGTGCGGGTCGGTACGGTTTGAAAGAAAAATAGAAATTATATGGCGGGTGGCGGATTGATAAAAGTATCACTAGAATTTGTCATTTTCCTTATCAAAAACCGGCGGTTCGGTTGGCAAATAATGGCGGATTTGCCTTGGCGGTTCGGGCGGATTGGCGGTTTATAAAAAATATAATTCAAATTACAAAACTTAAATCAAAGAGTAAAAAAAAGACGAGAGATACCGTCATGTTAAGCATCTTGCGAAACTTTCTTCTGATGCAGCAAGTGTAGCAACAACATGATAATATCAACGACTATGCCATCAGTTCATTACAAGTATCTGTGGAAGCTACAATGATCAAATACAATACATAAAATTAATATCATTCAGGGTTTATAATATATTGAAAATGTTTACTGTTGAAAAGTATTTAGATTGAAAAGTGAACTGATGCAAGTTTGCAACATGGCCAAAAAAAAAAAAAAAGATTGAAAAGTGAATTGGAATCCAACTTTATTTTGAATTACTGACATCTTGAATTCTCCTCGAGCAGTAATGTAATGTTATATTCTAAGGTATAGAACAACAAGCAAACTTAAGTAAAAAAGAATTTTAGAATCTTATAAAACATGATTTAATAGCGGTGCGGGTCGGTGCGGTTTGGAAGAAAAATAGAAACCGGCAGATTAATAAAAGTGTCACTAGAATTTGCCATTTTTCTTACCAAAAACCGGCGGTTCAATTGGTAAATAATAACGAATTTGCCTTGGCGGTACGGCTCGGTGCGATTTTGGCGGTTTCGGCGGTATTATGCCCACCCCTAATCAGCACAGCCTACACTGTCACCATGTAGGCTTCAGGCAGGTTAAATGATGATATTATCCCTATAGATTAATTTTGGTAAAAATAAAGTTGAAGACAAATTTATCATTTTAACTTTAAACATCATTTCAAATACATTTTTCAATACAACAATTAACTCAAAAATTTAACCTAACTTCCCAAACACAACAACCAAAATAACCTATTAAAATAATCAAAAAATCAAAAAACTTAAAAAAAAAAACCATTTTCCAAATACCCACACAGTAACGATGGACAAAGTAACACTATACAGTTGCAACTAGATCGCTATTTCAACATTGAGTAAGAGCATCTCCAACCCACTAGGCATATAATGCTTATTAGTCAAAATGCCTAATGTGACTCACTTTTTTCAACTCCAATGCACTAGGCAAATGATTAGGCAGTTTGGCTGAGCTCACATTCACTAGTTACATGTAGCTAGCCTTCAAGGCTACGCAAAATATATTTAATCATTAGGATTATTTCCCTCCATCTTTGTTGTTGACGTGGCATTCTATAAAGTTAATAGTATTTGGATGAATAGCTAAAATAAAGAGCGTGGTTGGAGTAGAAATATAAAACAGTTGATAGGCAAAATAAAATGTATACTTTATAGTAATATTTAGATAGGTAAAATGTCTACTATCGTTGGAGATGCTCTTAAGATGATAGCTAATGATCAAATCCTACAAATAAAAAAAATAAAAAATAAAAGGGATAAAGGGATAAGGCTAAGGTATGCACTGATCTCTACAGCAAAAATACACTTGCTTCTTTTTTGTTTTTTTTTTTCTTTTTCTTTTTCTGCTTTCGGCAAATTGGTCTCTAGCTCGAACACTTACGATTGAGCAACCCCTACGATTGTACCATTGTTACAGGATTTTCAAACTTAAGGCTCATTTTGTTCTCTATAAAGTGTGAGAAAATTTCGCCCTCCACAATATTAATTATCAATTAATACATAAAATAAGCAAATACTAATAACAAAAATGTCTAAGACTCCCTTTTTTTTCCCACCCCCTTTGACCCCCTCTCTCTCTCATTGGTTGGATTTTTTATTTTTATTTTTTTGTTTTCCTTGTCCTCCAATCACCACCTGCCACATGTGTGTGGGGTTGTGAGGGTGGTGATTGGAGGGGGTCTCCATCACTCCTCTACTAATAATTTATTCTTAGATATTGTTTTAAAATTAGTAAAAATATCTATTTTATAATAATATATTGTCTTTTTTGTATGTACTAAGATATTTGTTATAAAATCTCATAAAAAATGTATTAAAATATATAAAAATAAGAGAACTCATTAAGACCCCCTCAAAACTCTCACCCCCACCACCCCACACACACGTGGGGGTTGGTGATTGGGAGAGAAGAAAAAAAAAGAAAAGAAAAGAAAAGAAAAATAGACTAATCAAAAGCAAAAGGGGTGAGAGAAAAGGGAGTCTTAAACATTCTTGTAAAAATAAAGTGAAAAATGCTACATTGAAATTATCATTCTTAGCATAATATTTCTCTTATTGACATTTTATTTAGTAATCATCAACATAACTCTCAAAAAAAATGTGAAATGAATATATTTTAAATTACAACATCAAAAGGGCATTGTTGTAATTTTGAAACCCAAGAGGATCAAAACCCTAACCCTAGTTCACTCCCTCGATCCCATATTAGGGTTTCTTCCTCATTTTGCCTCACCCCGTCGCATTACCCACATCTGCCTCTGCAACCTCAACCTCAAGCCATGGTCTCTCTCTCTCTCTCTCTCTCTCTCTCTCTCTCTCTCTCATATTTCTCTGTTACATCACTCTAATTCATTCATATGTATGGATATATATGTATTTGTAAAAGCAGGCTTCGGAGAGGAAGCTATTGAACCCGATGAGGGAGATCAAGGTCCAGAAGCTCGTCCTCAACATCTCCGTTGGCGAAAGTGGAGATCGCCTCACCAGAGCTGCTAAGGTACTTCTATTCTCATCACTCCCAGTGCTGACTCGAATTGCGGATTGAAACCCTTTTTTTTTTTTTTTTAAATTCAATTCCGTATTAATCGTTCTCTACAGGTGTTGGAGCAACTTAGTGGGCAATCCCCTGTTTTCTCCAAAGGTGAACTTCTAAAATTTCAATTTATGTTTGTTTGGTTGCCAAGAAAATTTTGACGTTTTATTTATAAGTGATTTTAGTTAACATCCACCTGTCTGATTCGTAATACATCTGTTTGGCTTCCTTGAGAGAGACAAAGTTATGCATTAGTTTCCATCTTTTACTTACTTTTGTTATTTTCATTGGTTATTAGCAATTCTGATTTGTTGCATGATTTTATTCTTATTTGTGGCAATATGCTGTGAGGAAATTTAGGAAGTAGAAGTTATTATTTATTTGGTTCTTAAGAAAAGCCTCCTTAGACCATCGCCAATTATTCATTAAAATTTTCATCTAATTTGATTTTAAATTTGAGTAAAAAACTTGATTTGGTATGAACTACACCAATCCATTTGTCAAATTTTGATCAAAATCTTTTAAAAAATTACCTTCTCATCCCAAGTTTCACTTTTATCAAATTTGATGAAACAAATCATATCCAATGCTTTATTTATCAAAAAAAAAAATCATATCCAATGCTTCATGTTTTTAAATTTTCGTCAAAATCAAATTTGATTAGTTCTCAATTTGATGAAAAAAATGATTCTCCCTTGATATGATAAACATTTGATGAAAGGATTGGAGATGATTTTTAAACACTTTTCATCAAATTTAAATTTGATGAAAGAAAAGGTGAAGGATTGGAGATGCTTAACCGCCATTTGAATTGAGGGTTTGGTGAAAAAAGAAAAGAAATAGAGAGAAATAGATTACTTGTTTGGATGATCAGGTAGATGAGAAATGGAGAGAAATTGTGAGAAATAGAACTCTCTTGAAACTTGTGATTTGTTTTTCACTATAATTGGTGAGGGAAGTTGCTGTATAATATCAAAATACCTATATTTTAAATAGTTGTCCATTTGATTTGTTGTTCATCCAAACACAATGGTGAGAAACCCCAATCATTTCACCTTGGTGAGAAACCATATTCTTATAATTTTTTTTCTGACCTAGTTTACAAAATGGTTTGTTATATTTCTTTTTCACTATTTGAAACCTAAAAAACTAAATGCACAATTTTTGTTGGACTTGCTTTCTATACTGTAATTGGCGAACTCTTTCGTGATTTGGTTAGCTAGATAAAATATACAAGTTTAAGCTTATCTTCTAATTGCTTGCTAATGAAATGTAATCTTCAACTTGTTCATATTGTGGTTACCTAAATAACACCTTTACGCTTCTACCATATGTTTGATTGCCAAGGGAAAATAATAATAATAATAATAATAATTAGAAAAACTTGATTGTTTGTTTTGTTTTTGAATGTGTAAATTAGTCAAATCTGAAATGAAAATTAGTAGCCTTTGCTAAATAGAGCTTAAAGCAAAGCATTTGACTTAGTTCAATTGGTTTATTTTATTTAAATTGAACAAACTAAAAATTGAAGTTTCAATTTTTTTGGCTACTAATAAGTGGGCTATGTGATTTGTTGTGTGATTTTCTTATCTGGTTTATTCTGGTTGACAGCGAGATATACTGTAAGGTCCTTTGGGATCAGGCGTAATGAGAAGATTGCTTGCTATGTCACAGTCAGAGGTGAGAAGGCAATGCAACTTCTGGAGAGTGGATTGAAGGTGAAGGAATATGAGCTGCTGCGAAGGAACTTCAGTGAAACTGGCTGTTTTGGCTTTGGTATTCAGGAGCACATTGATCTCGGAATTAAGTAAGCCGATATAGTTATATAACTTCATTTTCTCTGTATAAAGCAATATTTGTTGTAGTCATTCTCTACATAGAATAAGTATTTAAACATAGTTATCTCGTTATGTAGTTGATAGTTATATCTGAGATTCTGAGCATATAGTATTTGGATTGATTTGGTGTACAAGGTGATGGTGCCAGACTAATAGACAGGCTTGACAAGGTCTTATAGTCTTATTATCTGTTCTTGACTATACAACTTATGGCATATATTACTTTCTTTTCACTTGACTATATATTCCACGATTATTCATATGCAAGATATTGGAAAGATACCAAGTTCATTATCATGGTTTTCTACCGGTCTGATTCGCCATTTGATGTTTTCATATTGAATTGTTGAAGACTGAAGGCTTTAGTGAAGTTATGAATGATAAGATCATGTGTGTAGTTTGTTCTCGATACCATGCTGTACATGATGTACTCATGCATTGATTTGGTTTTCATATTAGTGCACTAATGAGAAATCTTGTTTATACTTTGGGATTTGTTTGGTAGAGCTGTGGTGTATATGATCTAGAAGATGAATTTAATCGCTTCTAATTATTTGGATTTGGACTGATGCATAGGGAATTCTTTTTCTTTTAGCCCACGTTTGGATCAAGGATTTGAGAGGGTATTTGTTGAGGGAAAGGAAAATAGAAGGGAAAAATAAAAAAAAAAAACAATAGACAAAAAAAGAGCTTATATTTTAGTTTTTTTAGTCAATCACTTAAAAGGGTAATACAGGTTGTGTTTTAGAAGAAAAAAAATATTTAAGTTAGGTTTTCTAGTAGAATCATTCAAACTTCCGACTTCTACCTATCCTAACTACTATGTCTCCTTGGAAATGTTTTATATGAGTAGTGATCTTTAAAATTTGCTAAAGTTTTTGTTATCTTATCCTTTTGTTTCTGATGCAGTTATACCTTGTCAACAAAACTAGTTCATTAAATCTCCGAGTCCATGTTACCACAAGCTGTTAGCTTTATGTGATATCTCTTGCCACCCTTGACAACCTCAAGGACGGAATAGACCATGACATAGGTGATATGTTTTTGAAGGAAAAAGCCAAGTAAAAAAGCTATAGAAATGTGTGAAGATATGGAAATATGTAAATGTGTATGGGAATATGAGAAGTGCATTGATATTCTCACTATTTTGTTATTATTTCCACATTAACGGCAGCTAATGTACAGAATTCTTCAATCCGACTACGATTTTAGAGGCATTCATCAAGTTCTGTTTTGCAAATTAGTATGCTTTTTGCTTGTCAGTATTTATGCACTTAATTCAGTTAGGGTTCTTCAAATAAGTTTTAATTTTTTTTCCGTAAATAGGGATGCGGCATTGGAACTTTGGTACCTCTCCGTTATTGTTATTATTATTTTTCTTTGCATTCTCTTTCTTTGTTTGACTTTGAAATTTTATTTTCCAGGTATGATCCTTCCACTGGCATTTATGGAATGGATTTCTATGTTGTCTTAGAACGCCCGGGCTATCGTGTTGGGCGTCGCCGTAGGTGCAAGTCTCGTGTTGGAATTCAGCACAGGGTCACAAAGGACGATGCCATGAAGTGGTTCCAGGTCAAATATGAGGGTGTGATCCTGAACAAGTCCCAGAATATTGGGGGTTAGTCTTAAACATGTGGCATCAGTTGAGTTCTAAGTTTTGAAGTAACCTATTATTAGCACAGTTTTAAGTTTTTGGAAGTTGTGGGTATGTTTTTCTGTAGACTACATGATATATTTTACCATTTTCAAGAGATCTGTTTCAGATGGTACTATTATGTTTGTTCAAATGTTGAATCCAATTGGTATTGTTTTGAGAATGGATGCTAGTGATTATGTTTGAAATCTTTCTAGTATGAACAGTCAGATATTTACTAAAATGATGAAAATGTCTCATTCGCCAACTGCTTCTCCCCAAGAGCCAGCCACGATTTTGTTTGAGCTTTACGTTGGGTGATTGAGTGAGAAATGATGAGAAAGAGAATTTTTTTTTCCATGTTTGGTTCACAAGGTGGGTGAGAAATAGTGAGAAAGTGAACTATTTCATTTGGTTTATTTTATTTCTCATCAAAGTTGTGAGATTTGGTAAGAAATAAATTAATTGGTAATAAAATATTTACTTTTCTCAATTATTACTTTTCTTTTTCTCATTGTACGATCTAAAAAAGAGTGTTAGTGCACGTTGTTGTTCATGAGTACAATGCCATGCTAAAAACAGTTTCATAAGATATGAATGCAATTTTGAATTTTTGCAAAGTATGCTTGTCAATCCTATAAAGCTACACACAATGTTGATGGACATTTATATGTATAATAATAATTAAAAAAAAAAGAAAAAAAATTTAGTCAGATTCTGGGGGGAAAAAATGAAGGAAAGAAAAAGAAGTTGGTTGTGGTTGTGGTTGTGGTTGAGTCCATAACATTCTCAGTTTCAGACCATAAATAAATGGAGGCAGATGACTCCAGTTCCAGCAATATGTTGTTCAGCTGAAGTCCTATTATCACTAGTTAATATAAATGTAAATCCTATTTCACAAAACTTGGCAGCATTTAATAAAAATTGTCTTCGAATATATTTTTACAATCAGTAGGAAGGCAGAACAAGGTGAAGGAAAAGTTGCAATGCGCGACAGGCAGAATAAACATGTCTAAATAACTACCCAAATTCCACAGATAAACCGACTGGTCTTCCCATCAACAGACATTACCTGTCGTATCAAACCCTGTTCCCATGAACGGATCATACCCTCTTCCCATGAACAGGTCATAGCCTGCTAACAACCTGTTTGGAGTGGGTGATTTAGAAAGAAACACGTTCATGTTGATTTATATCACTTGTTTGGATTAGTTAAGAGAGGAGAAATAGAGTGAAATGAGAATAAATAGACTTGTTTCTCTTATAATCCTTATTTCAAATCCCCCTAAAAAGTAGAGAGATTGACACACAAAAAAAATCAATTAATTACTAATTTCTTATAATATCAGAACTACTACTTTAGCCGACCCTATTTGATGGGATTTAATTTAAAGCTTAGTTTGATTTGATTTGATTTATCAAAACTACTCTAGATATAGAAGAAACTTAAAAAAGCCAAAGCTGCTAGGTAGCTCGAATTATTTCTGCCCTGAATGGCTCGAGTCGTTTTGGCACTTCGATTTTTTTCCTTCCCTCTCTTTTTTCTTCCTCTTCTCCCTCTGTTCTTTCTTGTTCTTTCTGAAACCAAATCAAAATCAAGTTTCTTAACATTCCAAGCATATCATCACAAACCCAGAAAAAAAATAAAACAAAATAAAAAAATCTGAATCTTTTTTAATGGCTTTGTGAGTATGGTACAGCCATTAAACCAAAGGAAAGTGGAGGAACAGGGGAGAGAGCAAAGAGAAAGATGAAGGTTGGAAATGGTGTGGGTCCAAACATGGTCCATATATTTGAAAATAATGCTTTTCTTCATGCTGGTAGTTTCAATTTCAACACTTTAAATATCCAAAATTTCATAAACCCACCTCATAAATCACCCAAAATTGAAATTTGTACACATGTTCTTTGAAGAATTTCTGCCAAGTATACTGCAAGAAGAGAAGAAGAATCTCAACCATTGCCCACCCAAATCATGAACTAGATCTGGAGAAGGTGAGTAGGATGAGGGTTAACATCGGGGAGAAAGAGTCGATCATTGGTGGTGGTGGTTAGATCGTTGGTGGTGGCGGTGTGGCAATCATTGTTTGAGAGAGAGAGAGAGAGAGAGAGAGAGAGAGGAGAGAGGAGAGTTGGATATGAGAGAATCAAAATTAAAACAAGCTTCCCCCTCTTTTTTTGCTCCTCCTCTCTTCCTCCTCTCTTTCTCTCGCCTCTTTGTTCCTCTTTCTCTGAAATCAGTTTGAAGAAGGAAAAAGGAGAAGAAAAAAAAAAAAGCAAAATGACGTCGTTTTGCAATTCGGGGCAATTGAGCCACGATAATCTCGAGCTACCAAGCTTTATTCTAAAAAAGCAACACCTACAAAAAGTCATAGGGATGTACAAATAGCTAGACTGTATGCTGCATGGACTGATAGAATGACATTAGCAAACCAACTTTTCCTCTACTGAGCCATGAAAATTTATAGCAAGTAAAATTAGTGCAATATGGCATTACAAATTACAATACAAATAAAAAGAAACACCAGAAATGCTAATTTGCGTGCTCTTGATCATTATCTCCCTTTCCATATATACACGTAGTCAGTGCAACTTTTAATAATATTCAATAATAGGATTACCAGAAAACCATTTTCTCCAATCTTTACGTAAAACCCCGACAAAAACTGACAGGAGAACCTTGAGAAATCAAAGAAGATTAACAGCCATATATATATAGGTCCTAATAACAAGGTTGACAGGTTTGAATATCCACTATGAAGAAACTATGGGGATCAAACAGGTCAACATCGATCCCAAAACTAGTTATCCATGAACAGATTCAGAAACAAAAAGAGCAATCCCATCACACATAAAATCAAAAATTCCAAACACCTATAGCATGGCAACATGACAAAAGAATACACAAAATAGGCACTCAAAACTAGAGTGCACCGATAAATCGGGTTTTCCAAAAATTACTCTCATAGAGCTAGGGATGGTATTGAAAAATTAATCCCCGATGATTTTTGGGCCAGGGACGAGGATAGGTTCTCCAGCCCCGACCCCGAATCATCCCCGAACAGCCCCGTATATATATATATATATGTCTATTCACCTCACTCACGGGACGGCTGATACAAACCCATCTCTCTCTCTCTCTCTCTCTCTCTCTCTTACAAACCCAATTCTCTCTTCTCTTCGTCTCCTCTCTCTCTCTCTCAAACGTCGAAGAGATGAACCACTGTGGTGATGTGCGTCCTCTCTCTCTCTCTCTAACAGACAGTTCCTCTCTCTCTCTCTCTCTCTCTCTCACATCCAAAGTCATCGCCTCCTCCGATGCCGTTGCCTCCTCCGACGCCACTACCACCGTGCTACCCCTCGCCACCGTGAGATCTTGCCGCTACTCTCTATCTCTGGTTTTGGATCTATTGTATACATACGTACACTTTTTTGTATGTAGGTATGCAAATATGTTTTGGATCTGTTGTGTACATCTGTATGTAGGTACACTTTTTTGGGTTTCTTCGTTTTTTATTTTTTTGATGAAGTTTGTATCTCTGGTTTTGGATCTGTACGTATGTATGTTTTTTTTTTATTTTTTCATTGGGGGTTTTGACTGTAAATGGAGAAGACATCCATAAAACATTCAGTTGAGGATTTCTTGGGAGGATTTGAACTGAATTTGTTTGAATTTGAGGTTTTTGAATTGGGTTTGGTTGCATTTGATGTTTTTGAACTGGAATTGAGCTTCTTGAGCGGGGGAATTTTCAGGGCCGGAGAAACCCGATCCCCGTTAGGGGGCGGGGACTGGTACGAGGCTAGTGATAGGTTCCCCCTCAGGGATTGGGGTCGGAGACGGAAAAATTTTCACCATCAAGGATCAGGGGCGGGGAGTGTGGTCCCTGACCCGGCCCCGCCCCGGCCTGTTGCCATTCCTACTTACAATACAAACTAAACAGGTCTTTATTGCCAAGAAAATAAAGAATTGGTTTAATGTGAGACATGATGCAGACTCATCTCAACCCCCTATCTCAAATGACATAACAAATGCCTTAACTTCTCAATTTAAAACTTGTTGGAAAAATAATAGTTTTTTGGTGACTTTAATGCAATATTAAAGCGGGTGTCAATCCTCAATTGAGGTGGAGTTAAGCGGGTTTAGATTCTTTGTAGTGAGATCTTTACACCACAAAAAGAATGACCAAAAACCATTAAGGTTTGAATGAGAAATTGACTCACTAAGTTTGCCTCATGAAAGAAGTGTTGGGAAAGGTGTAAGACCTCTATCCCACATTGATTGTAAAGGAGAGCATTGATGGGCATTTAAAATCCATTTTTTGCATAAAGGTGCAAGCCCTTTGGGACATCCAAATTTTCCGAAAGAATGGAGTTATGGATGCTTCAAGGATGGACTTGGACCAAAACTATGATCCAAGTTAGTTATGCAAAAATTGTCACAAGTGCGTGCGCGCCGCCCGCCCCGGAATGGACCAGACCGGGCCCTGGTCCCTAATCTGTGGATCGTGGCACTTGGGCTTGGGCTCACTGGAATGGATTGAGTGTGGGGGTTAGGCTTGGCCCACCCATCTTAATCTTTTTTGGCCAAGTCAGATGTATGGGCTACAGGAATATGCACACAAACCCTAGTCTCCTCTATTGATGATAGAATTAAACCCATCAGTTTTGCAGAATTAATTATGGTTAATGCAGAACTAATTCCTGCATTTGTTGCAGGGAAGCCTCTTCCTCTCTCCCTCCATATGTATAAAAGGAGACCCTCTCCTTCAGCTTTCTACACCAGAAAGTTTTCCAGTTTATTTTATATTCTTCCTGTGAAAGAGTGCTGTAAAATTTTGTTCGCCGAAGCTATTCAGTCGGTGTATTGCATAGCTGGTCCAACCGTCATATCTTAAGAGACAGACGTCGAACAACCTCCAGCACCCAACCAATGAGGTGACGAATCTGTTTTAAGGATACTGTCTAATGCAGGCTTCGATTTGTTTTATTCTGCAATTTTTTTTTTTTTTATAAATTTCTGTTCTATCTATGTATAATTTCCAACATGAAATTCGGATTGTTAAATATATGAATGTATTGGATTTATGTTATCACACAAGATATACAACATGACATCCTGAGAATAATCTGTGTTACTTCAAAAATCACCATTTGCTACATCATATGAGTTTGAAAACAGGTGGATCAACCAAGAACACTACTTCTGGAACCAATTTTTTTTTTCTCATAAGACACATTTGTTACAGCCTAAAGCCAAGATAAAATTACAGACAAATATCAAGTGCAAGATGATATATCATATCAGGGAATAATAAGTTTCTTGCCAGCATAGATGGTGTCCCCAGTAAGCCCATTAGCCTCTTTAATTTCCTCAATAGAAACCTACACTCAAATCAAAATGAGAAAACAACGTTCAAAACAGTACCCAAAATCAAACATTAAAACAGGAAATCTATAAAAATGTAGAAAGAAATGAATGCAAGTAAATATGAATTATACCCCATATTTTCTAGAAAGACCCCAAAGGGTATCTCCCCTTACAATCTCTATCGTTTTCGTAGAAGATTCTGGCACAGTTTGCTCCACAGAAGTGATGGGTTTCTATCAAAACAAACAAATATTCCAAATCCAACAACATATATGGGTGAGTCTATAGACTCTATACATACATTTATTACCCACACATACATACCAGAACAAACAAACAACCAAAATCCAACAACATAAGCATCTCCAGCATTTCACCCCATCTTTTAATTTTTATTTTTTTAAAATTAATCAAATTTGTTCTAGAATTTATACCAAATACTTGATTTTATATAGCTCACTCCAAATCAAAATTTTCATCAAATCTTTTCCAAAATAATTAACCTATCCCAAAAGCATCATTTCATCAATTCAAGTTAAAAAAAATTAAAAAAAAAAAACCATCTCCAAAACTTCCATCTTTTGAAGACTTTCATCAAACTTAAGTCAAAAAGGGTTGTCGGAAATTTGGTGAAAATTTTGATTCATACCTGATTTGATGAATGGATTGGTCTTATTTTCACCAAATTTTAAAATTTGATGAAGGCGTAGGCAATATCTATGAGGATGATGATGATGATGATGATGATGATGATGATGATGGGCGAGTGAGAAATGTTGGAAGTACCTTGATGATGGGTTCTTGGGGAGAGACAGAGTGGTGTTGCTGAGCAGCCTGAGCTGACTCACCAAATGGTTTGGTCTCATTGTCGTTGTGGTTTTGGTTGGTGTGAAGGTTGGGTTTGCTGAGAGGGTTAACAAGGGCTTTGAGGATGCTCATTGCGATGCCGGAAAACACCACCAACCCCGCCGTCTTCGCCACCGCCGCCGTATCCTTGTCATTGTCGTCACCGTCGCCGGCGCGATCGCTCGACATTGGAATTTGGGGGTTTGACAGAGAAAGTGAGACAGGGTTTTAGGGCTTTTTTAGTCAAGAGAGAGAGAGAGAGAGAGAGAGAGAGAGTGTTGATTCGATCTGTGAAGAGTGCAAAGCTTTCCTAATTTGGGAGAATAATTTAAAATTAAAGGGTGGTTTGGGATGTTCTAAATAAATGTATTTTTTAAATTTTTATGAAATATGGGTTGTGTATGGATTAGGTTTGAAAATTGAAATGATATGATAGAGAGTTGATGTGATTTAAATAAGATGATGTGACTTAGGAGTTGTTTGGGAGTCCAAAATAAGTGTACTTTTTGACTTTTTGGACTAAAAAGTTGAGAAAAAAATATGGTTGTTTGGGTTAATTTTTTGACTTTTTGTGAAAAAATGTGTATTAAAAAATTGTATAAATTAGTGTGTAGGGAAAAATTAGGATTGAGAGTTTTGACTTTTGGTGAATAGTGATAACTTTTTAACTTTTTGAGCACATGCCAAACTTGGCCTATAGGATAGTGACTTTTTGACTTTTTGAATTTTTTAGAGGTTGTTTGGGGTGTCTTAAATAAGTGTACTTTTTGTCTTTTTAGACTAAAAAGTTGAGGAAAAAAATATGGTTGTTTAGGTTAACCTTTTGACTTTTTATGGAAAAATGTGTATTAAAAAATTGTATAAATTAGTGCGTAGGGGAAAATTAGGATTGGGAGTTGTGCAGCTGTAATTTTTTACTTCTGGTGAATAGTGATAACTTTTTAACTTTTTGAGTAACTTTTTGACTTTTTGGCAACTTCTCAAACTTGGCCTTAGTATATGCCAAACAAGCCCTAAATTTTGAACTTTAATTTATTTGGAAAATTTATTGAAAATTTATGAGAAAGTCCTATTTTGAGAACTTTTGTATTTTTTTGTTTCACGTTTTAAATGGTTGATTGAAGAGTTCTTATTAAATATAGTGTGTGACCAGTAAGTTGTTTTTTTAAATGTGGAGTATCATGTTAATACTTGTCACAGTTTGTTTTTTTTTTTTTTTTTTGGAATGTGTGATAGATATAAGCTCCGTTTGGAAAGCTAATCTTGAGGCTTTTTTGGCTATTTTAGTCACAAAAAACAAAATAGACTTTTTAGTCCAATAAGACAAAATATCACATCTAACCCATAATCATTACATTCATTCTCTCACAAAAAGGTCAAAAGCCCTTCCCAAACCAGGCTTTTTAGCCCCAGACTAAAATAGCCAAAAAAACCAAAAAACAAACCCACTTCCCAAACGAAGCCATAGTATGATACTCCAATGTGACAGGTATTAATGTGATACTCCAACGATGTAACATTCTAAAAAAATTAAAAACTCCTTAGTGTACTTTTTTCAAATGCGACAACATGACAGGTATGATGTGACACTCCAAAATTTTTACTCATTCTTAATATACTTTTTTCAAATGTGACAACGTGGTATGTATGATGTGACATTTCAAAAAAAATAAAAACTCCTTAATATATTTTTTTCAAATGTGACAACGTGACGGATATGTTGTGACACTCTAAAAAAATTAAAAACTCCTTAGTTTACTTTTGCTAAACGTGACATGTGACACTCCAATGTGACGGATACAATTTGATTGAATTACTGCGTGTTTTCACGTCAAACGCTAAAAAATAATTAGTAAACAATTCATGTCCCACACTACGTGTGTTAAAAACAACCAAACTATAAAAAGTTACTAGTGTAATTTTCGAACAACGTAACACACAAACACCCCATTACCTTCTCTATACATAACTACAGGCCTGTTTGGTAGAGCTTATAAACTGCTTATTTCAGCTTTTAGCTTAATTTAAACTAAAATATTGTGTTTGGTGCAGCTTAAGTTAATCAGCTTATAACTTAAATCAAGTTATTTCTCAACTTACCTCAAAAGCTGGTCTGGGGGTGCTTAAATTTTTTACTTACGCGCGCAGCTGATGTGGGGGGCTAAAATTACTTAAATGCCCTCGTCAATACCCAAATATTAATATTAATATTAATTAAAAAATAAAAAATTGTATATTTCTGAATAAAAATAAAAAAATCAATATTAATTGAGAAATAACTATTAATTGGTATTAATTATTAATAAATTCATATTGTGTATTTTTATATTAATTAAAAAATTGTATATTTTTGAAGAAAAAGAAAAAAATCAATATTAATTAAAAAAATAAATATTAATTGATATTAATTATTAATAAATTAATATTATATACTTTTGTAATGAATTAATTATTAATTGAAACTAATTAATAACAATGGTTGATTATTAATATTAATTGATACTAATAAAAATTAAATTTTAATATTAATTTATACTAATTAATAATTTTAATATTAATTGAGACTAATTAAGCCATTAATTAATACTATTAATAATTTTAGTATTAATTGATACTAATTAAGCAATTAATTGATACTAATTAATTTATAATGGAAAATAATTGTGACAATAATACTTCCATTACATTTTTAGCAAATGTATCAATTTTTATATTAATTGATACTAATTAATACTAATTATATTAACTTTTATTAATGAATTTTTTTTTAAATTAAAATTGAAAAAAATGACAAAATAATCATTTTTATATCATATAAAGACAGAAATGACAATTGTACAATAAAAAGTTATTTTACAACTTATTAACCAAATATTACTGTGCTGTTTAAATTCATAATCCCACAACTGCACCAAACAGGTTAATAGCTTATGTTCACAGCTATAAGTCATAATCTGTTAAGTTATAATCTATAATTACTTTTTCACAGCTCTACCAAACGGGGCCTACGCCACCTATCTCTCAACTGTACAAACAATGGCAAAATAATCAACAAATAATTTAAAGGACCACTCAGTCACAAAAAAAATATTTAGGACCTTATGGATTATAAATCTACAAAACGGAATTTACTGGTCAATTATCCAATTTATTTTGGGTTATATTTTTTTTATATTTTTTAAAAAAGTAAAAAATATATAAAAAAATTAACTTTCAATCAATTTCTCAAAACAACTTTGATTGTCTTTTCTAAATAGTTTTTCTTTCTTTTCTTTTTTTTTGAATTATTTTTTATTAATGTTTAATATTTTTTATTAGTAGATTCAAATTAATGTAATATTTAAGTTTTTGAACTGGGGACAAATGGCTTGATGATTTTTTGAGCAAAAATTGGCTTTTTTTTCTTTTTTTTTTTTTTAGGGAGAGAGGTGTTGTCCAAGCCCTGGAACACATAACAAGTCTTATTTTAATAATTAGAATAGTTCATCTAAAATTTTTTGTATATATTATTCATACAAAAATTTAGGTTGATTGATAATCGAAACATTTTTATTTTATTGTATTTTGTCACTACAAAAAATGAACGGAAAGTGTGTTTTTGAAAATGGATCATTTATTTTTTTTGAAAACAAATATAATAAAATGAAAATATTACGATTATCAGATCATTTTTTTTTTTATTTTTTGTAAATGGTATATATAAAAAGTTCTAAAAAAATTAATGATTCAAATTATCGAAACAGAACTCGTGATTGACTTATAGACTCAGACAACACTTCTCCAATCTGGATGAGGATGACAACGCCTCCTATGTTTACTCTAATTTTGTACCGCCTTCAAAAGAAGCCAGTATAATTTGCCCTTTTAATTAATATATTTTGAAAGTTTTTAATTTTTTTTTAAATTAATGTGATCAGAAAAAAATTAATTTAATATTTAATTGTTTTATTCTTGATAAATGACTTGATGACTTTTTTTTAGCAAAATTTGACTTTTTAAATTGGTTTAGATGCCCCACTTTAACCGGGGGAAGAAAAAAAAAATGACAGTGGAAATTGCACTTGCCCCATTTTTTAAGCCCGAAAGGAATTTCACAATTATTATGCATAAACTAAAATTCTATAAAAATTAAAAAAACAAAAATTAGTGATAAATCCAATTTTAAAAAGGTATATATAAGGCAATAAATTCAGTGAATATTTTTTATTAGTAATAGGTCTACCTTTGTGAAACAATTTGGTATGAAGTCTTTTTATTTGTTTTGAAGGACATTTTGTTTCTAATTTTACTCTTTAATTTATCTGTTGACATTTTTTTATCTTTTGACTTTCGTTGACTACCTGTTCAATTTTTTTTCTTATTTGTTCAAAAATTTTCCAATCTATTCAATTTTTTTTTACCTTATTTGTTTAATTTTTTTAATATTATCAATTCAAAATTTTCTTATCTATTGAAATAATTGTCCAAATTTATTATCTGTTCAAATTTTTTGACAATTTGTTTAATTTTTTCCCCTTATCTGTTCAAATATTTGACCAAATTTGATTATCTGTTGCAATTTATTTCTTCAACAACACCAATCAACCAAAAATTTAAAAAAATAAATATATGATTCGTACAGATCTCAGGTCCAAATCTACCACAACAATAATAATAATAATCTAAAATGAGATTGTTGAGGAATCAAGGCTATTTTGGAAAGTGACTTCCAATTTTTAACCCACTTCTCTCTTTAAAAAAAAAAAAGTCAATTTTTTTTTTTTTTTAACTATCTTCTCCAAACACCCTGCAAACCAACAGCTCTGAATGTTTACTTTTTCTTTCTTTACAACTGGTGTCTCAAAATCAATCACTTTAGCGAAGAAGGCTAGGTTCAAATTTCCTTTAGATTAACACAAGCACACAAAACAACAATCACTCTTGGTGACTTCGAATATAATATATATATATATAGAGAGAGAGATCAAAGCAGATTGGGGCAGATCTGAGGCGAAAGGGGTAAAGGAATGTCGGGAATCGGCAACGCGGCGGTGGTTAGGGCGGAAAGAAGAGAGAGAGATGTTTGGTTGTGTTTTGGCCCACTGGTCTTCATCTACGACTTCCTGGAGTTATAGTACACGTGGTGCTACGACTTTTGGTTAATAAATTTTTAAAATTATTTTTTTGAGAAAATTAGTCTAAAGTCCCTCTCCCATTTTTAGTAATGGAAGAGATCCACAATATTATTTTTTGATGTCTAAGGTCTCTCCTATCTATCACAGAGAAATTTGATATATATCTTACCCTCCGTGTAGGTCTCTCTCGCTGCTCTCTTCCACTCCTTAAAATCCCTAAACTCAACCTTCTTCTTTGATATGAAATTTATTTTAAAAACAAATTTATGACTGCCCCTCCCTTTGCAGTCACCACTTTTCTGGGTCATAAAGTCGGTATTTAACTCCAAAACCAGTCTGATCATTACACTGCAACGACAACCCCTCCTCCCTTTGCTACAAGAGAAGAGAGAGAGAGAGAGAGATGAAATTCTTGAATCGGCTGAGCTTCTTGAGGAAGAGACAAAATCGAAATCCTACCGATAATCTCTTCTTCATTGACAACGAAGATAAAGATGAGCTTCGTCTATCTCCCACCGCTGCCGAGGATCACCATTGTTTGCACACCGCCCATCGTAGCAACTCCAAACACACCGACACCACGACCCAAGTCGTTGTTGGCTCACATCAACACCATACCAGTTCGCCAATCAGCACCGTCTTCGCCAACCTACTCGCCGACATCGTGACAACTTAGTGGCGCATCCTTCCAACATATATACCTATGTGTATATATATAAGTATAGAAATTGTCCCTCACCTGGACGAAATTCGCGAAAATTTCGAAGCAAAGTTGGAGCATAACACTGAAAATTAAATCAATTTCACAAAAATAGTCTTTGAGATTTGATAATACAGTTCGTTCTCAGTGGATGGGTCGGACTGATCCAAGTTCTTCGAGCTCCGGTCCAAATGATCGAGTCCGCCAAGTGACCTGCAAGCAAGTTCAACGGGGAACGGGATAGTCCCCCAGTGAACCCTCCGGCGAGCAAATTAGTAGTGGAAGTAAGGAGTGTAGAGAGAGAGATGGGAATAGAAAGCTTAACCTTCTTATTGTTTTCAATGCTTGCTTATATCCTTTGGTAATCATTTCACTGTCCCTTCCGACATGCCCACATCGCCGAAAGCCTGTGCTGTAGCTTACCTTGTTCAGGGTAAAGGGGCGCTGTTTTGACGGGGAGGTGTTGTCGTAATAAATGCTGTGATGGGCTGCATTAATGATGATGTGTTGTGGCAATAACTTTGCAGATCTTTGTCTACTGATGTGGCCTGTTCTACACCTGCCATATGTCCGAATGTCATTGGCCCTTCACGCCCAGTTGGCCTCCAGCTGTCTTGGACTTTACCAACCGGGTTATGCAATGGGCTCCAAATGGTGGGCTTGGGGTTATTCACTATGGGTTGTAGCCTTTGTGGGCCTATCCATGTCAGTAAAAGGATATAAGCAAGCATCGAAGACAAGAATAAGGTTAAGCTTTCTATTCTCATCTCTCTCTCTACACTTCTTACTTCCACTACTAATTTGCTCGCCGGAAGGTTCACTGGGGGACTACCCCGTTCCCCGTTGAATTTGTTTGCAGGTCACTTGGCGGACTTGACCATTTGGACCGGAGCTCGAAGAACTTAGATTAGTCCGACCCATCCACTGAGAACGAACTGTATTATCAAGATTGATGAATTACAGGAATAATATATATATATATATATATATATATAATTGTGTATATATGATGAATATGTGAAGATGAGGTGGTGGGTTTTGCTTTTCTCCACAACCAACAGTGTCTTCCAGTGGACACGCAATGCAAATCCTCTTGATCTTTTTTCCCATGGCCTTCCAACTATGGGTTCAAATACAAGTGCTGGCAATATGGAAAGGTTTGTCTGGGATTTTCTCTAGGTTGTGGAGTCCAGAGAAATTCTATGGGTTGAGAGAATTTCTCTGGAAATATTTGTCTGGGAATTTTCTCTAGGTTGTGGAGTCTAGAGAAATTCTCTGGGTGAGAGAATCTCTGGAAATGTTTTTCTAGGAATTTCTCTGAGTTTGGGAAGTCCAGAGAAATTCTTTGGGTTGGAGGCGATTTTCTCTGAGTTTGAGTAAATTTCTCTGGGATTGACTAAATTTCTCTGGTTTGTATCTGTGATTATTGTGTAAATAGAAGGGGGAATTTCTCTAGAGAAAGGGAAGGCCAAAGAAATTTCCAAAATTTCTCTGGAGAGTGGGAAGGTTAAGGGAAGGTCAAAGAAATTTTCAACATTTCTCTAAAAAATCCAAAGAAATTCTTTCTAGAATTTCTCTGTTGAGATTTTCTCTATGACAAAATAGGTAGAGTTGAATCTGTTGTTCTATTGATTTGATAAACTGCCCCAGAGAAATTCTCTCAGTCCAGAGAAATTGCCTCCCAACCTAGAGAAATTCACAAAAAGTCCGTAAAAATTCCCTTCTAGTCTAGAGAAATTCACAAAAACTCAGAAAAATTTGAAATTTTCTCTGTAATGTGTCTTGCGAAATTCTCTGGATCGAATTTTCTCTGGATTGAATTTTCTTTAAATTGATGTTGAGGGACTTTAGACATTATGAAAATATTGAGTGTCCTTTATGCTATAAAATCATAATACCAGGGACCTTAAAAAAAAACCCCTATTTTTTTCCCCTCCTCTTTCATTCTCTTTTTATTTTTGTTAATAAATCGATTAATTACTTTTTTTTTTCTTTTCTCTCTCCTTTCTTCTCTCATTTTATTACATTTTACGCATCAATCAATTAAATTTTCTCTTATAGCTATCTATTTAACTGCCAAAAATAAAAATACAAATCATTTCAAAATTATTTTCAAGACTCATAATCAAATAAATATTTAATTTTTAAAATTCTTTTCAATATCTTTCAAAATATAATTCAAAAATCAAAATTCATTTAAAAAATTAAACCAAACCGCCTTCACTTTCTATGTTTTGACACACAAAAAGTAAACCAAAGCCCAATTTTTTACTGGAATATCTCCTGCTATCAGGCGTAGTAGATAAATAATACCTTTCATTTTTCGAATGATTTACAAACTTAAAATTCGACAAAATTTGAAATACATATTTGCTTTTGGTAAAATTTTATTTTTAAAATTTTCTTATTAAGACATATCAAACAAGATGCGTAATAAATATAAAATTTTATAAAAAGAAATACCACAAAATTTTACTGCATTTTATGTTTGAGACCATGACATTTCAAACACCCAAATTTAACTAATAATGATAAAAAAATAAAATTAAATAAAATTGGCAAACGCCCAAAGTTTTTAAAATTTTCTTAAAAAATGGTTAAATAGTTGGAGCTCATAAGTTTTAGGTAAATGCTAATAAGTGCCCTCTACATATTATTTAATATTGAGAAATATATAAAAATTATTAAAAATATGTAAAAATATTAAAATATGTATTAATTTCAATAAAAATACATTAAATTTAGTGGAATAGTATCTTATGTTCTTTAGTTCTTTTGTCTTTTACTTGTGCAGTATGGGTACTTGTTATTAAAACTCTAAATTTTATAACCCCTCCAAAAAAATGCAATCAAAATAAAAAATATTTTATTAATATTTCACACCAAAATGTTGGTGTCCGTTTGGTTTTGTAGAAGGTAGAAATTTTCTCCATAGGAAAAGTGAGATGAAATGCTCATTCCTTTACTCTGCAAAGAGAAACCAATTCATCAGTGATCACTCCCGACCAGAAATAGTTGGGAGGACCTTTTGACGGTAAAGTCAGAATGATGGTCTTTTTTACATAAAAAGACTTGTTTGTTACCCCCTATAGCTTTTCCTTATTTCTCAATTTTTAGTGTTATTATCTTGGGCCTTGGCCATTGAATTAACCTCTTAATCTAAGGGCTCTGTTTGCTACTAGACTTCGGTTGGCCAAGTGATCAAGTTGTCTTGATCCTTTACTGTTGGATCATCTTACTGTGTGCGGCTTAGATTATGTTAAATGTTTGCGGTCAACTTGCCAAATGCTTTGTCCGTTGGATTTAGATCATCGGATAGTTGTGTCGTTTGGATAGACTAGGCCTATACCCTTATCTCTAGTAACCGTTGTCCTTACCGTTGATTAAGGATGGATCTAAAAGCTTTCATGCTTTCTGTAAATCCCCTTCTAGAAGACTATTTTACTCAATCTTTGGCCATGTGATATTATCTCCTTATCTAATCTTTTGATGGTCCAGGCTTTTCCCTTGGACCATCCTACTTGGTTGGACTTGGGTTTTGGGCTGATGTTTTATCCCTTCACAAGTTCAGTTTTATAATCATGACTTGAGTGTGGAGTTGTGATTTAAATGTGGAGTTGTAAGTTAAGTTTAAAAAAGAGAAAATTTATTTGGTTATGAGTTTTGAGCTTTTGAATTTTAAATTTTGAAAAAGGGTTTTGAGTTGTGTTTTGAAATTTTTTTAGATTTTTATTTAAATATTTAGAAAAGTTTAAGAAAATTTTATTATTTTAATTTTAAATATTTTAAACTCAAAATACATATCTACACTCAAATCATAACCAAACACATAATTCAAAACTCAATTTAAAAACTATTTTCAAAACTCATAACCAAACACATAACTCAAAACTCAATTCAAAAATTATTTTCAAAACTCATAATCAAATTCTTTCCAAAACTCTTCTCAAAATTCTATTAAAAAAATTCAAAAAATTATTTTTTATTTGATCTTTAAAATTACTTTTTATCTTATAGTTTTTTGGAAATTTTTTAAATTTTTTTTATTTTTTTATTTTTTTTGAAAATAATTTGTGTTATTTTTTTAAGTATGGACCAAATAATTTGTTATGATTTAGATATATATGGCGATCCAATTTTTTTAAAATTTTAAAAAAAAAAAAAATATTTTTAAAAAAGTAAAAAAAATTAAAATATTTATAAAATAAAATATTTAAAATAAAAAATAAAAATTATATATTTCAAATAAAAATAATAATTTTTTAAAAATTTTAAATATTTTTAAAAAATACAACTTAAATATTTAAAAAAAAATACAACGCACAATTGTATGAAATATACTGTATATAAAAAAATACAACTCAAATTTTTTTTCAAAACTTATAATTAAACAAATTTTCTCTTTTCAGAACTCAACTCATAACTCAAAACACAATTCTACATTCAAATTATGATTTTAAAAAATAAAAGAAAAAATATTTTTTTTGAATTTTTTTAAAAAAATAGAGTTTTGAAAAGAGTTCGATTATGAGTTTTGAATTGTGTGTTTGGTTATGAATTTTAAAAATAATTTTTGAATTAAATTTTAAATTATTTATTTAGTTATGAATTTTAAATTTTTTTGATTAGAATCAAAATTGCAAAAATAAACCAAACGCAACTCGGTTTTTCTTTTCTATATTCCAGTTTTCCAATCGTTAACCGGGATTTTCTAACTTTTTTTTTTTTTTTTTGGGACGCAAGTCAAGAATGCAACTTCTCGTTGACAAGAAGGACCCGTTGAATCGTGCATGAAACAACTATTCACGAGGTGACACGTGCCCCATCCAAGCAAATATTTACTAAATTTTTTGATAATTTTCTTTTTTCATCTCTAACATTAGCCCCTTTTGGGAAGTGGGTTATAATTCACTTCTCAGATTATAACCCACTTCCTCTCTCACAAAAAAGTTATTTATAAGCAGTTTTTTACTAAAAAATTGATTATAATCATCTTTCCAAAATAGCTCATTATTATAAACTGTTAAGAAGTGTATTTATCTAGAAAGTTAAAAGGTTTTATGGTTGGGATAGAGAGAATTGAAAAACCTCTTGAATCTTAGAAAAATGTCTGATGGCTCGAAATTGGAGAGGCCTTGAATGCCTTGAATTTTGATAGTGTCAAAAAAACGTTGTTTTGACATTTTTTTTTCTTTTTCCTTCTTCCTTCCCTCTCTTTTTTTTTTTTGAAATTGGTTTGAGAGAAACAGAGAGGCGAGAGAAAGAGAGGAGGAGGAAGAGATGAGATAAAAAAAAGAGAGAGAGGAGAAACAGATGAATCAAGTCGCGAACCACTCGAAACCACCACAACCCAACCCGCCGCCATGGATGGAGAGGTCGAAGCTAGATTTTCGACTGCAGTTGTGGGTTTGGTTTTGATTTTGGATTTTGATTTTGATTTTGAGTTTTAATTTTAATTTTGGTTCTTAATTTGGATTCAGAAAATAACAGAGAAAAAGAGAAAGGAAAAAGAGAGGGGGACAAAAGAAGAGGAAGAAGAGAGAGGAAAGGAAAAAGAAAATAAAAAAAATAATTTTGATTCAGTTTGTATTTAGAAAGAAACGGAGGCAGAAGAGGAATGAAAGAAGAAGAAAAAAAAAGGAAGTGTCAAAACGATACTTATCATTTTAGCACATTCAAGTTATTTGGGCCACTTCACTTTCGAACTACCTAGCATTGTTGTGATTCTTATTAGTAGGTGGTGTTTTGATTCTCAAAAGTCATTTTGTTACGGATAAAAATTGAATCATGTACAGAGTGTTCTTGAAGTTTTAAAGAATGCAATCTATCTTTAAAATTGTTAATATCAATTAATTTAGATGTATTTAAAAATTAAAAAAATACTTAAAAAAGAAAAAGCATTTATATAAAATTTACACTGCTAAAGTTTTATAACCCAAAAAAATAAAAAAATAAAAAACTAAAATAAAAAGATTTCAATAAGATCACACATCATAGTGTTACACCCCAAAAAATTGTCAATATCGCAATTTATGGTCATAGGGGAAAGATTCTGGTACAAATATATTTTATAATTAAAAAAAATTACATAATTTTATATTTTTTAAATCATATCATAATCAAATATCACATAAGAAATAATCAAAAATTTTATTGGTTATAACTAAAATAAAATCATAATTAAAGAAAAAAATTGATCACAATTAAAGAATAAAATAATATAATTAGAGATGCATATGATATTGTTGTGACGTCATTATTTCTTTTTTATGTTTTAAGAAAAAAATTAATTATAAAATCAAATATAATATGATAATTTAAATAAGTATACTTTTTGATTTTTTATGAAAAAAATATAAAAAGTAAAAGTATGATTTAAATAAATATACTTACTAATACTTACTAAATAAATAGATTTTATTTTAAAACGGAGAGAGTATTTAAGAGATGCTAAATAAACGTGCGATAATTTTTCAATCATTTAGTGTTTGGTATCGTTTACGTTTTTTATTTATGTTTATAAAAATTTTATAAACTGATTTTTGTTTATTTTTAGAAAAACAAAAACTACTAACGCTTTTGCTTTGAACAAAATATTTGAAATTTTTTAAAAATATAAACTAAAAAATATGTTTGTTCAAGCCTAAAATATTCATATTTGTTTTTTATTATTTATGACAATGGGATCATACATATTATAATTGGAAAAAGAAATTAATTAAAAAAATGAATTGAAAAAAAAAATCATTGGAAAAAATATTTAAAAAAGTAATTGAAAGAAATATATTTGAAAAAAAATTAATTGAAATAAAAATTAATTGAAAAAATAATAATTGGAAAAAAAATATTTGAAAAAAAATTTGTTAGTCAAAATTTTAAATTTCTATTTAAAAACCAACGTAAACTTATTTTTTGAGTTTACGTTTTTTTCTCAAATTTATAAACTGAAACAATCATTTACAAACTAAACAAATTATCAAACAAATTTTTATAATAATTTTTTAAATTTTTATAAATATATAATAAAAACTAAAAACAAATGATTACCAGGCGTAAACTTTTTATTTTATTTTCTTGCTCGCTGTTGTTGACAAAAAGGACTGCAGGAAGCGTGCAAGACACAACTATTCACGAGGTGACACGTGCCACAACTAGGCAAACAAACTCGCATCCAGATTCCTGGAAAATTCATGGTCTACGATTTACCATCTCAGCACTACTCTCTCCTCACTCCAAAATTTGTCCTCCCCAAAATTTCAAATATTTCCATTAAAACCCACTAAAAATCTCAACTCTCTGTATAAAATATGATTAAGTACGTCTATTAATTATACAATCTTTCCTCCTCTCATTTAAAATACATTGATATTTCAGATTACTTGGTTATCGTATGAAATACGATTAGAAACATCTGTTGGTTACCTCACTCAGTGGCGTAGCTAGAAATTTGATGGAGAGGAGCACAAATTAATGATAACATCAGTGTGTTTGGTTTGAGTTTTTTGAATTAAGTTTTTTAAAAATTGAATTTTTTGGTTTTCGTGTTTTTTTTTTTGTGGTGAATATTTTTAAAATTTTTAAAATATTTTTTTTACTTTTTTAGATGAATTTTACTTAGATGTATTTAAAAAATTTGTGAAAAAATATTTTAAAAAATTAATAAATACATAAAAATATAAATAATGTACAGAATTTTCATATAATTTTTTTTGTATTTTTTGTATTTAGTGAATTTTTAAAAAAAAAATTCACAAATTTTTTACTTTTTAGGTATATTTATATTAGATATGTCTAAAAATTTAAAAAATTCAGTAAAAATAAATAAAAAAATCCGAAAAATAAGAAAGTAGAATTTTTTGAAAAGTATTTTTGCAAAACTATAACCAAACAAATTTTTTTATTTTTATTTTTATAATAAACAACAATGAGATATTACTAAACTTAAATATTAAGAGTCCATTTGGATAAATGCAAATTTTAAATTATAGGATTTGAGATTAAATTTTATATAAATATTGGGGAGTAACTATTTATAGGTAGATTGAAAAATTAAAAAAGAAGATAAGTTGAGATAGAAATAATATATTTTAGTAGAGAAATTCTATAAAACACACCATAAAAAAAGTGTCTATCATATGTCGTAATTATGATTTTCGTGGGCTTTAGTTATGACATATTATAGTGTTAGATATAATTTAGTTATAACTTCTTGTGGTTCTTATTTTGGCTATTACTATATATCAAGTAATAGTTAGTTATGACTCATTTTGATATTAGTTATGACCTATTGTAATTTTTTACTTTTTTTTTATAATTGAAGATGTGTTACTTGATTATAATTTATATAGTAGTCATTTTAGTTATGAATGGAAAAAAACATATGGAGGACAAACTCTACATGTCAAATGTACGTAATAATTCAATAAATTTCATATATCTTCATTAAGGTTAATTATGTTTGCATGTCAATAATTATAGACATCACCATTATATTGAAATTTTTATAAATAATAATATAACTTATCATAGTCTCTTTGCTTTCAATCAAAATAACCATTATTGTTCTCATAATTTTAAAAATATCATTCACATTTCACTTTAAATAATATTTTTATAAATTTTTTTATGTAAAATATTTTCTTTATGTTTAAAAAAAAAAAAAAAAAAAATCCAAAATCCCAGGGGGGGCACGTGACCCCCTCTGGGCCTTGAGTGCCTCCGCCCCTGACACCACTATACCTCATCCCGCGTGAAACGTGTTTAGATTTTGAATTCATTATTCTCTCCTCTCGTGTGAAACGCGTTTGGATCTCAGATTCACTATTTCTCCTCTCACGTGAGACACGCTTGGATTTTGAGTTCACCTTTCTTCTATCAACTAAGTTGTGGTACATTTGTATGCAATGCACTCTCTCTATTATTTGTATTGTGGCACATTTATATGCGTTACACCCTCTGTTATGCTTTATATAATTTACACGAGGCTTGTCTCATATATTATTATCTTCATATCTTTATCATCACTCCATGATATTGCATTCCATTACATAATCATGAATTTTGAAAACAACCGGCTACGCGAAGCGTGTGAGTCCAATTTTCAAGTTGTATGCTGAGCATATTATTTGCATTCTGCTCCTGAACTACGCTGATTTGATTCCTTACAATAAGATACATAGGCAACCTTCAGATTCAACCACTTACATTGCATCTTATTTGTTTGCTCAGGTCTTATGGCATTGTCAAAAGAATCGTCTTTAGGCTTTGACATTCACTCACGTTGTGAAATAACTTCGAACTCTGTCAAAGAGAGGCAACTTTAGACACCCCATTTTGATTGGCTCTAAGACTTGGGCGCTTTCTTTTGATTTTCTGATGATGACAATCAGAATGTATTTATCACAGAATTCTCAGTAAAAGAAATGAAATTTGAATTTTAATCCCAACCTTCATACATTTTTTACCAAATTATTTTTCATCAAAATTCACTAATCTCCACTACCAAATTTCTTTCACATCAATCTCCACTCACCATCCACTTTCATAATTACATTCTACCATTCACACTCACCATCCATTTTCATAATCATATCTCACAATACACTTTCATAATCACATCTCACCATCCTCACTCACTATTCACTTTCATAATCATATCCTACCATCCCCACTTACCATCTACTTTTATAATTACACCCCACCATCTCCACTGACCATCTACTTTCATAATTACACCTCACCATACCCACTCACTATCTACTTTCATAATCTCATCCCACCATCTCTACTTACCATCTACTTTTATAATCACATCCCACCATCTCAACTTATCATCTATTTTCCTAAATCACACACCACCATCCCCATTCATCATTTATCTCCATTATACATTGTTCCCCATTAGCTCAATTATCTTCCCTAAATGCTCCATTTTATCTTCCACTTTGTCTTCCACCATTGCCCACTTGCATTGGCTATATAATGAGAGTTCTAGTCTTGAATTTGAGGATGAATTTTAAGAAGAAAAGTGTAGAGAGAGAATGCTAAAATTGTGTTAGAATTTGAGAGAAACGAAAGTCTTAAAAACAAGAGAATTGTTTTGCCAAACTAGTGAAGTTGCATAGCCTCTTGCATCTTATCTTTCCTTGTCAAAACCATTCAAAGCCTTAATCAAAGAGAAAGTATTCTTGCCAAGAAAAGAGTGATCATACATTTGTTCAAAACCGTCATTCTAAACTCAAATCCTCAAGCTCTTGAATTGAGGATTAAGATCATAATTCACAACTTTGAGAATGATCAAGATAAAGTTTGAAAATAAAAAAGTTCAATATTTCTTTGGAAAGTGAATTTTCAATTCTTTCATTTTTCTTGCATGTTCTATCTTATATTTGTTTTATTGTGTTAGTTTCATATTAGTTTTGTTGTACTCTTACATGTTCTATCTTATATTTGTTTTATTATTTTAATTTCATATTAGTTTTGTTGTAATTTTGCACTTTCTATTTTATATTTGCTTTTTAATTTTAGTCTAACCAGTAGTGGTTAGTTGAGCTACCTACATATTTCTTATTTGTTTATTTTCTCAGTTTTGCAACAAGACAGGTTTTGCTAAGCTTAGTTGGCTGACCAGCCTATTTG
Source organism: Camellia japonica (assembly GCA_030407325.1). Lineage (NCBI taxonomy): Eukaryota > Viridiplantae > Streptophyta > Magnoliopsida > Ericales > Theaceae > Camellia > Camellia japonica. The sequence goes on from JAPPVO010000032.1 coordinate 59,414,380, forward strand.
GCCAGCTGGTTAGCTTCTTTTGGACAAGATGGCATTGTCTTTCGATGTTAACAAACTTTCGGTGGTTTCCGAGGCACATGAAACTTTTTATTTTGTTTATTTTATTTTTAACGTTTTTGTGAGATTTTTATTTTGTTATAATATTCTCCTTATCTCTCTCTAATTTGGTTTGTAATTATTTTTTCAAGTGTTGTAATAATTTTTCACCCGCTTCTTTCTATCTCGTTCTTTTACTTGCTTCATTTATTTATGAATATGCATCATATTTTATTTTTTGTTATATCAATACTTTGCATCCATGTTTCATGCATCTGAATTCGGCTAAGTTTGCATTAGTGAATTTAAGCAATTTCTATGTGATTACGTGCGCTACCTCATATTCTTGAGATGATTCACATGCCATATCTTAGAAGCTGAATCTTTAGTTGCATCTCATGAGTGAATTGCATTAGGATTTTGTATATAAGATCATGTATGTTTTACCAACTTTGCTTTGTAACTGTTCGCGGGACGTCGATAAATACGTAAATTTTTATACTTTAGCATCCCGTTTGTGTGTGTTTTTTTTTCTTATTATGTTTAAATATCCTACTATGTGGCTATTTGCTTACTTGATATAACTGAATGAATGTTAGTAGATGGAGGTTGTGTTACTTAATTTGAAATGATGTTGATTTTTCATGTTTGTAAGCTCAATTTATTTGGGTTGTACATTTTCAAAACGCTTTCAAAATACATGAAATCAAATTGTTTCAAAATGGATGACATAGTCTATAGTTGTATGCTTCACATAGTAAATTTTAGAATTTATTGAATAATCAGAACATGAACATATAAAGAAAATAAAATTCATACCATGGTTTAGTAGAGACCGATCTTTTGATAGGGTGAGCGAGGTGCTCAATAATGACCTTCCCCTTTCATACTTAAGATTCCGAACCAAGCATCTTTGGTGACGACGAACAGTAACCTTGCCATGAGTTACAGGTTTCCTAATTTTTACAAAATATTAGATGGCGACTCTAAGATCTGATGATACAGTCTATTTATGGTAAAAATTTTAAAATAAAATAAATTTTTTATAAAAGTTGTCAATCATCTATATTTCATATTGCACTCGTAAGACTAAGGCCTTGTTTGTTATAACCTAAAAAAGTTAAAAAGTCACTATCCTATTTAAGTCATATTACACTACGCCAAAATTGGGCTTTAGCGGCGGTTTTTTACCGCCGTTAAAGGCTATAAAATCGCCGTTAAAGCCTTTAACGGCGGTATTAACGGCGGTTTCGTTACCGCCGTTTATGCGCGTGTCGGAAAAAGTGAAACCGTCGTAAAAAGGCAAATTACCGTCGTTAAAAGTCAACCAAAAACGGCGGTAATATAGGACAAAAAACGGCGGTTTTTTACCGCCGTAAATAGGTTCAAATTTTTCAAAAAATAATTCTTTCTTCTTGCACTCCCCAAGTTTTGAACCCAAGACCTCTCATCTACCCACACCAACCACTCTGCCACAGCCACTCTTCATAAAATATATTCCCTAAATAAATATTTAAACATTACTTTTACTTTATTGTAGATGGTTTCGCCGGAGTTTCGCCGGAGCTCCGCCGGCAAAAACCGCCGTCATTAACGGTGGTAATGGTTGGGCATTAGCGGCGGTTTTGTTACCGCCGTTAAAAGTGGGCATTAACGGCGGTTTCGTTACCGCCGTTAAAAGTGGGTTTCATTACCGTCGTTAAAGACACTTTTAGTGGCGGTTTTTTTAACGGCGGTAACGAAACCGCCGTTAATGATACATTAACGGCGGTATTAACGGCGGTTTTCGTTACCGCCGTTAATAGTACCTTTAACGACGATTTTCGTTACCGCCGTTAATGCCCTGTTTTGGCGTAGTGTTATCTTATTTAAGTCATATCACCTCTCTACTATATCAATTCAAACAAAATTTATACCCAACTCATATTTTATAAAAAATTAAAAGATACACTTATTTAGATTATTACAAATCACTCAAAAATAAAAAATCAAAGGTCCAAACTGGTAAATGCGCACAGATATGCCGGGACATGTTACACCAGTTTTCCAATCGTTAACCGTGATTTTCTTACACACTTTTTTTTTTTGGGTTTCATTTCCTTGCACAAGTCAAGAAAAACAACTTCTCGTTGACAAGGACCCATTGAATCGTGCATGAAACAATTATTCACGAGGTGACACGTGCCCCATCCAATCAAATATTTGGTAAATTTTTTGATAATTTTTTTTTTTATCTCTAACATTATTGTAATTATAAATTTTTCTTTTCTGAGGCTGCTAAGGATTCATTTGGAAAGTGAGTTAACTTTTAAATTTTTTAGTTATTTTAGCCTGAGGCAAAAAAATCTCGTTTGGGAAAGACTTTTTGACTTTTTTAACTTTTTGTGAGAGAAAGAATATAATAATTATAAGTTAGATGTGATATTTTGTCTTATTGGATTAAAAAATCTATTTTATTTTTTTGTGACTAAAATAGCTCCAAATCCACCCAACCAATTCTTTCCCAACGAAGCCTAAAAAGTGTATTTATCTAAAAAGTTAAAGGCTTTGTTTGTTTTGGGTATAGAGGAAGGGATCAAATTATGATAGATTAATGTTGCGTTTGTTTGTATAAAAAGTGTATTTATCTAAAAAGTTAAAGGCTTTGTTTGTTTTGGGTATAGAGGAAGGGATCAAATTATGATAGATTAATGTTGCGTTTGTTTGTAGATTTGGAGAAGAGATTGAGATGGAGGTTCGGATTAGGTTTGGCCTTGAAAAGGGAATTGGGATGGAAGACGTGGAGGTTTTAATTTTTTTTTTAATTTTTTACATGTTGGACATTTTTTTTGAATATTAATGTTTAATGTTTAATATTTTTCTATTTGTTTTATTATTTTATGTTTATTTTATATAAAAATAATTTAATAATTCCTACACCAACAATTATCATCAAAATAAACATAATTTTACTTAATCTCGTTATTATGAATACTTTCTATTCTAGCTCTAAAAACAAACAGGCCAAAAGATTTTATGGTTGGGACAGAGAGAATTGAAAAGCCTTGGCCTCGTTTGGGGAGTGGCTATTTTAGCCAAAAAGCTAAAAAGTTATTAAAAGTTGTTACATCACCTCTCTACTTTTCTGCACATCTTTTCGTAAAAAGCCAAAAAGATATTAAAATAGCCTGTTCCCAAATGAGGGTGGTGTTGTTGATTCTCAAAAGTCATCTTGTCACGGCTAAGAATCTAATTACAAACCAAGTGTTCTTGAAATTCTTGAAATTTTAAAGAATGCACTCTACATTTAAAATTGTTAATATTAATTAATTTAAATGTATTTAAAAAATTAAAAAATACTTAAAAAAGAAAAAGACATAATTAAAAATTTTATTAGTTATAGTTAAAATAAAGTCCTAATTAAAGAAAAAAATTAATCATAATTAGAGAATAAAATAATATAATTAGAAATACATATGATATTATTATCACATTATTATTTCTTTTTTATATTTTAATAAAAAAATTATTATAAAATCAAACACAATAAAATAATTTAAATAAATATATTTATTTAAATAAATACACATATTTAAGAGATGCTAAGCAAACCTGCGATAATTTTTCAATGAGAAGAGAATCAATCATTTCTTGCTTGCTGGTGTTGACAAAAAGGACCGCATGAAGCGTGCAAGACACAACTATTCACGAGGTGACACGTGCCCCAACCAGGCAAACAAATTCGCATCCAGATTCCTGGAAAATTCATGGTCTACGATTTGCCATCTCAGCGCTACTCTCTCCTCACTCCAAAAATTGTCCTCCTCAAAATTTCAAATATTCCCATTAAAACCCACAAAAAATCTCAACTCTTCTGATTTCATCCATTCTTTCTCTTCCCTCACGACACACAGCTTTACAAGACAAAACACTTTGCTCACTATTCTTTTCCTTACATGCTTCAATGGCTCAATTGTTGTCACCAGTGTGCACAGATCCTCTCAAATTCCAAAACCCATTACAGAGTTTCTGTCCAAGAAGTGGATGGGCCTTGCTTGCCAACAACAGTGTCAGTTGGAGAATGATCGGCCATGGAAGAAGGCGAAAAGGGTTTGGCAGAGTCAGGGTTGCGACAGGGGACTCGGCGCGATCGGAGGTCGTTGCCGATGATTACTATGCTTTGTTGGGTCTGGTACTATATCAATTCTTTCAATTATTATTATGCATTCTATCTAAATTGTCAATAGATACTCTGTTTCTTATGTTGAATGTTGATCTTTGTCTAGTATACTCACATGTGTATCTGTGTTTATATGTAGTTTTTGCCATTGCAAATAAATATAAACACACACCAATTAGTGCGTGTGCTAGTGGGATTTTCTTATGACTTGTGCATAAATCAACTAGTCGTGTTAGAATTGGGCCTTTTTATTTATTTATTAAGAATGTAATTGGACGTTTTGCATGAAAGGTTAGGGTTTGTGCCGTACTTATCATGTATGTTCCGTGAACTCAAACCTGCATAAATCTAAATCTCAGACATAAATATATACATATTATATTGTATAATTATGTACAAATATAATTGAAATTAAATAAGATTTAGAGAAAATATAAAATTTTTGTCTTTCATCCATGTCAAGCTAGAAAACGTTTCTTTATCTGCAATGCAAATGTGATTTTTCTTCTTCTTCAAACGTTGTAAAAAATTATGTCTAAATTGAATATGGTGTCGGACATATGTCCCACACTCTTATCCTTGTCATATCTGGCATTTGGGGAAGTAAAAATGTCCATGTAACACAACTTATCATGATGTTGGGGTCAAAAGATTATGGTTTTGTTACTTTTTTGGAATCTTTTAAAAAATGTCTTAGAAAATGAAACCTGCACTAGTATTTTTGTTTTACAATTTTAGAAAACCAACAGGATGGTAAAAACCAAAGCGTAGGTGATCAAACTCAGAAGAGAAGTATTGCATGTGCTGAATAATGGCAATGAGAATATAGATAGATCAGGGGACCTTGTGTTCCAAAAGGAGGTGTAGAGTATTTTTGTCAGAACTTCTTGTTTCAAATCCCGCGTTTTGTGGTGCCTTAATAATGTCATAACTTGCAGACTGATAACTGTAAGACTCTAGCAGTCGTGCCAATTGTCCTTGCATGTCTCTTTTGTCTTTTTGCTGAACTTTTGATTTCTTGATGCTTTTGTAGCTTCTTTCCCTTTCTCAGTGCAATATTGATGAGCAATATGATTGTAAGATTTAAATTTTTGACTTACTTTTTCCTTGCTTTGATTTTCCATTATTTATTATTGTTATTTTTTACCTCTTAGACTAGCTTGGATTATATGCATACTGAGGGAATATTTATATACTTATTTACAGTTTTGAAGAATTCTCTTCAACTGTCGTATCTGTATTACGTTTTATAAGATAAAAAGCTGAAAATATGTTGAGTGAGCAATGTTGAAAAGTTGCCTTAATCATTGTTAGCAACACATAAATAGTAGCTAGAGAAGACATTCAAATGGAAGCATGAAATTCAATTTGAGTGAAAAAAGATAGAAAAATTTGATGTACGTAATTTAATGTGTTGTATATATTATATTTTGTTCTAGAAAATGGGGTTTTTGATATTTTCATGATGTTCACGTAATTTCTTAATGTGGCTTAATATCTTCTTCTATTTTGTACATTTTCAGCACCATGTTATATGGGGATATGAAAATAACCATGTCATTGTGTTCTTTGAGCTGAAATCAAGGACTAAATGGTGAATGTTGATATTGTAATATGCACTTGCTACAGTTAATGATCCCTTGCCTTGACTGACTCAACAAGTGGATAAAAATAGTTGCATTGTTTTTTTTTATTTATTCAACCCTTAATTTTCTTGATGTTAGTCGAGCATATTTTTTTATCCAAGCTACTTCAACTGTGCAGATGGGATTTTATAAATTTATAAACAGAGGTTGCACATGCTTTACATACCGAACATCATCAACCTTTGGATTCGGTTCATCTAAGTAATACCATTTGAATTGCTTTCCTTAGTGATTATTGTAATCATGTATTGGAAGGATATGTCACTTGAATTCAGAATTCCTAGATTACTGGGTGTCACAAATAGTTTGGGTTGAAGTCTGACTTGGATTAAACATTGTGAAATTTTCGAAGATAGTTGCACTGGTAAACTTTAACAAAAATATTGATTGTTGTCTAGGTACTTAGATAATGCATTTGGAAGGTTGACAACTTTGTTGAGTATAAGATGCAAGTATTATTAGTTTGGATGGAGAATTGTGGAATTTTGAACAAGGAAATTTCATGCATTATCCTTGGGATTCTTGGATGTTTTCTATTTAACTTGGATGGATTAACATGGCGAAAATATTAGATGGCACGAAGTCAGGTTACTCAGTTCTAATGAAAATGCAACATAGATATAGTCTCCCTAAATTAGGTGGAAAATTTTGTAATAGGATGTAAGGAATGTTCATATGACAATTTACAATAATGGTTCATCAAAACAACTTTCAATGAAAGTCTAGTACATTCCGATTTGTGCTAGTGGAAGCCTGTTTCAATAATGTTACTTCATTCTTTGGTGTGAAATTCCCTTTCCCATGCATATACGCTTCATTTGTTTGGGTTTTTCTCATTTTATGGCATTTAGTACAATGGAAAATGAAAGTCAACGGAAAAAAAGCTTATTTGGGCTGAAAATGTTTTCCACTTTTGAAAGATGGAAAATGTTTTTCAGACAAAAGTCTTATCAATGCCATCACACTACCCTGCCATCATCACCTCCACCACGTTACCACTGCCACCACCACACCACCCCCAAAACCCCTGCTATCACTGCTCCCACCAACCCACCACCAATACAATCACTAGTACGTTAGTTTGAAGGATGCAACCAAAATAGGAAAACTTTTTCTATGGAAAATATTTTTTGGAAAAAGTTATACATAGAAAAAGTTTTCCACTGTAACAAACGGAGTGATAATGCTTGTCTCTATGTTCTTTCTTCTCAGATTTTGTGCAGTACTTGAATCATTGTTGAAGTTTACACTTTTTTCTTTGCTTGGCTTATCTTACCAGCTTCCGGATGCCACACCAGAGCAGATTAAGAAAGCCTACTATAATTGCATGAAAGCTTGCCATCCAGACTTGAGTGGGAATGACCCAGAGACCACAAATTTCTGTATGTTCATCAATGATGTTTATGCGGTGAGTTAGCACTGGAAATGGAATGCTTGAAAATCTGAGTAATTGAATATAAATTTTTTTTCTTGTGCTTCTTTTGTAAATGGACTATTGCAGTGTAGGTTCTCAGTGATCCTGTGCAGCGCATGGTTTATGATGAAATTCATGGGTATGCTTTGACTGCAATCAATCCTTTCTTGGATGATTCCTGCCCAAAGGATCACGTATTTGTCGATGAGTTTAGCTGCATAGGTACGTTCGGAGTTTATCAGGAATCTCCATTATAGATGTAAAAAGTATTGAGTTAATGGAAGAGCACAATTGAAATCTGACATTAGCTACCCCTGAGAATTTCTGAAAATCTGAAAACCTCTTTAGTGTTTCTGGCTTTAGCATTATTTAACTTCCCTAATATGCAAATTGTTTGAAAATGATCTCTTCTGTGGAGATCAATGACTCTGTAATCAACACAAAAGCCTTTTTCTTAATGCTTATGAGATTTCTATTACTTAAATTTTCATTTGTGAGTGGTTAAGACATTATTCCTTGTCTGTTGAATGCTATTTTTAGATCTTTATTTAATTTTGTTTGAGTGTAGAAACAAGGCTGGAGAGATTCTACTTACTCTTGATATATAGCTGTGTCAGTGTCATCCTCTGTAGCAATCTATGCGTTATGATACTTTTGAATTACAATATAACGATTTTTTGTCCACAGGTTGTAAAAATTGTGCCAATGTATCCCCAGATGTATTTGGCATTGAGGAAGATTTTGGAAGAGCCAGAGCATATAGTCAGTGTGGGAAACCTGAATTAGTTCAACAAGCAATAGATAGTTGGTAAGTTCCTGATCAATGGTTATGGCTATGATGCACTAATTATCGTTTGCTCAGGCGTACTGTCAGAAAGTGAAAAAGTTGCAGGCATTTTACTTCAATCATCGAGTATTAACTTTATCTATTCTGGCAAAAAACGAATGAAACCTTTTTTGCACTATTGTATAGCTCTTAAGTTGTTACTTTTATTTGTCATTTAGTGAAATAGATTAGAGACACAAAGCATTGTTATTTTAACTGTAAGAGGGGTTAACTTGAGCTCATTGAATTAATTGGGTCCAATCGGAGCCCAATTTGAAAGCCCAAAAATTAATGGGTCCGGAGAAATTATCACCAAGTGGCCTCAAATGAATTCTATTGAATGGACCAGCGAGAAAACTAACCAAATTGGCCGGAGAGGCCCAACAAAATTATATTTCTAAGAAAAGCCCAACAGGCCCATCCAAGGAGGCCCAGATCATACGGGCATCCGAGAAGGTTGATCGTTGCTTTCAAAAGAGATGAAACCCTTGGAGGAGATCCATTCTCCGAGGTATTTGCTTAGTCTCGAAACGGTTTGGAACCACGAATCTAGAGACCTATTTGAGCTCAGACTCGAAAGGGTTCAGATACATGAATCTAGAGATCCGAAGCACTTGGCTTCGAACGGATTCGAACGCAATCTAGAAGTCGCTCCGTTAATGAGTCCCAGAACACTTACAGGCTCGGAGGTTTTCGGGATCTACGCATCAGAACCATGGACGTGACGGAGTCTGAACAAAGGACCCGATCCCGAGGACGGTGAGTGGAGATAAATTCACTCTTCAGTTAAACTATCCTATACTCGGGTCGAGGTGGCACAATCTAGGGGGTCCCTGAGACTAGGCGATATTTGCGGCAGGGTGTTCTCTTGAACTACCCCTGTCCCTTCTGTGGCAGGGTGTCCTCTGGGACTACCCCTAGCCCCTTTGGGATGAATGGGGATCATTGGTTAGGTGTGGCTAAGAAGAAGGGTTCGCCGAGAGATTGTTCTCCTCTTCAGGATTTTTCTCATCTTCAGAGAGGTCATCTCCTCGGACAAAGTGGTTAGAGAGAATATTCCCCATGTGCCTCGCACATTGCCTCCATCCTACATCAAGAGGTGCCTATAAAGAGCACCCACCCATAGTTTTACATGAAGATGGATTTTGGAGAGAAAATTTTTAGAAGAGAATTAATTTCTCTTCTCCATTATCTACCTTGAGAGTGAAAGTGAGAGATCCATGGGAAAGTCTTGCCATTATTTTCTCTCTAACTACTTTGCCTTCTTCTTCATCCAATCTCTTATCTCCATCATCTCTTTGCTATTGTGTTTCTAGTTGCGACCATTAAAGAATCTAAGCCTCTCATTATTTCTAGAGAATTCAGGTTTTCCGGTGATCTTTGAAGATCTTCGAATTTTCCGGCAGACATTCAAAGTTTCCGTCAAATTTTCCGGCGAGCCTTTGAATTTTCCAGCAACATTCTCGAACCCTCTCATACATTAACAAGACGTCATTTTTGAAGATTTTTTTTATTTTTTAGTGTTCAAGGAATGAAGCTGATATTTCTTCCTTTTTTCTCTGTATTTTGCCAATTATCTTTAGGTAATATACTTATTTTTCTTTTACACATTTCTCTTAACATTCAAACACCCTTTAACAAATAGACCAAAGAATCTTGGAGAGTTGGTGCTTATCTGTTTTTGAGTCTGCTCTTCATGATTTACAATTGTTGTGTAATTGTTCTATATAATTTACATCAACTTGTAAGAATGATCAACTTCCCTGCATTTATAGTACATATATTAGCTGATTTAAGGTAAGAGAAAACCCAGTGATCTTTGTCGTTAACACTTTATGTGAATATTTTAATGGATGGTGTCACCTTTGGACAACTCTGACTAAGTTTCGAACTAATGTGAAGTAGATGCTAGATGAACCTACCTGGACTTTGGTTTTGGCAAGACCTCTTGATATTTTAGCTCCTGAAACCAAGTACATTAGCTGGTTTATGGTTTCTTGACGAGATCTGAATAATCAGTAATCATAGAATATTTGTCGCATGTTAAAAAGTTAGTGCAGTGGATGTCTTTAGATAGTTAGATGGTTACTTCTTTTTCATTTCAGCCCAGTTGATTGCATCCATTGGACTTCTGCTGCACAACTATCTTTGCTTGAAGACGAAATGCGGAGGGTAGAAAGAGTAAATGTAAGGCACACGCTTAAAGTTTCATTGCTTTGCAGTTTATTTTACAATAATTTATGTGTGTCTGATATCACCTCTTTATAGTTTACAGAATTCGTGACTTTTGGCTTGCTATTGTCTATTTTCAAGTTTAAATAATATCTTTATTGCAGATCCAAGGGATTTAACATCATTTTCAAAATGGGTTCAGGCCCAAAAATCACCCCCAAAATCCGAATATCTGGGCATGACTTGCATTTTAGACATGATATTATTTGGGTTTCACCGGTTTCTTAACATAGAATTCATAATTTCTTTTATGAGTTACATCTTTTTTAGAGACTAGTTTTTCTTGCTTGATATTCTACTGTAGAGATGAATTCATCAGGACACCTTGAAGAGACCAAATAATCTTTCAAAACTTATCTTCTAATATATGACATTGTCAGTTACTTTTGAAAAAAAAGAAAGGAAGAAAATCTTCATCTCACAGTAAAAGTATGCCTTAGTATTGTGCATGATAACTTTGTTCATTTGTCAAGTTCATTAAAAATAAAAACTAAAATAGTTAAAATTTGACGGTTTTCATTAATGACAATCAGGTTGCACTGATGCTTTCAGGAATGGGATCTTCAGTGGATGTTTTTAGAATGGTGAGACCTCAATTCTTAATTGTTCATTGTACAATTCCTCTAGGGGTGAACTGAATGATGGCCTGCTTGTTACACGTTCTTGGGTAGAACTCAACCCAAAAGTTAGCTATTGAGGTGAGAGTGCCCTCACGCTTATATGCTTAATATTACTTTAGTAATGTGGGACTTTGCTTCACACCCTTCCTTATGCCCAGCGTGCTCACTTGGCAGCATCTGCGATGTGCAGACTAGGGACATGCACCCTACCCATACTTGACTACTCCGGCTTTGATACCATGTTACACCGTCTTGGGTAGAACTCAACCCAAAAGCTAGCTATTGGGGTGAGGGTGCCCTCACGCTTATATGCTTAATAGTAATTGGGTGATGTAGGACTCTGCTTCGCACGACCAACTAACTCCCTGTGATGGATAACATTTACACTCCTTAGGAGAGTCGAACTATTGTGTAGGAATTAATGTTGTCATCTTGGAGACTATTATTTGTTTAATTGATCAGAACATGGTTTAGTTGAATGGTTTGATCATGCCTCATTGTCTCTGAAAATCTCCTGAAATGTAGTAGTGCTCAAACTATTGATTCATTTATGAAAATGAATTACTTTGTAAAACAAAGTTGATATCTATTTAAAGACCCTAAAATATTTATGCTTCTTTTGTGCCTTGTGTGGTTTAGTGAACTTGATTCAGGTATTCAGGCGCAACGCCTTGTGTTATTAACACCTTTTGAGATTTTGATAGGATTGGATGGAATTTAATTATTTTCCTGTTGACAACTTTCTTTTATTGAATAAAGTGTCAAATTATGCTCACAAATTCCTTCATTTATTTCTAAATGCTGGTTCTTTAATCGGTTACTAAGTTCTTCAGGTGGCATTTCAGAGAGGTTGTGGTACAAGGAATGGATAGTTTGATATTTGTAGCTCATTAGTCAGTAGTTATTTGATGGTGGTGCCACATTTAATACTTATTGCTGTCATCAATAGGCAAAATCATGGAAAACCTTGATAAGTTTTCTAGCAGCAGACCTTGTCTCTTAGGAAGATCTCTGATAGAGATAATTAAACTGCTAGCGTACTTTAATCCATTCAGTATTAATGTATTTGATTATTATTTTTCATCAAATTACTCCAATGTGGCAGGCAACCTCTCGATGGGAAAAGAAACAAGCTAAAATCTTGGTAAGAACTCTGATATTTTTTCCTTTTTCTTCATTTTCTTTTTGTGTTTTTGTGGGTTCTTCTGTATTGGATTTCAGCTATTATTTGGTGTCTCAATATTTTTCATCTCTATACTTTTTTTGATTTTATAAAAGCCTTTCTTGTAATCTTATTTATTCATTATTAGCAATGCATTTTTAAACTGCATTGCTTACAATTTCACATGTCAATTATTATTTGTATTAATGAAGCAAATGTTTCCTAAATAAGCTACAAACATGGAATGGCAAGAGAATGATGGCATTCCAGTTGAGATATATATTAAACCTACGATTTTCTTTATGTTTTGACCTTGGATATTGTCTGCATCAAGTTTCATCTTTTAATGCTGCTCATATTTGTTTTCACCGGGCAGGTATATTTGTTATGTTCATTGATTTTTGTTATTATAAATCAAATCAGTGTTAGGTTTGACAAATGGCTTATATATATTGTGTCCAGGCAAAAGCTAAAGTGAGGATGATGAAGCAGAAAGGTTCTGATCAAACTGAATCATATTGGAGCAACCTCTGGGGTAAGCCCAGAGACTATCAAAATACAGGTAATAAGGATTCAATAAAGAAAATTGCTGATTTTGATGTTTAAAATCATGGAAAGCATTCTACTTCTATTATTCTGATATAAATATTTTGTCAAGTGCAAATAGCTGCTCTATTGTTTCTCTCATATGTTTCCAAGAATTCTTTAGCTCGATTGAGTATACATTGTAGGCATGTGTTTGTTCCTAAAGTTGTAGAATGTGGTAAAATAATATGGCATATGCAAACTTGCACTGACCTTTCCACTGAAATTTATTATTTCTTTCCATTTGGTAAAATGCTGTCCAAAATAATGTTTTGTGTACTTTGGGAAGAAGCCCTACTTGTTGAAGGATGGAGCCTAATGAAAGCTCCCCTATAATAAATAGTGGGAAAGGGTTTTTTGAGTGAAAAGGTAGGAGCTGAGGTTTGAAGGGTTTAGACCTGAATTCGGCCAAGTTTAGACTAGATAGTAGCAAAGAACACAAGGTTAATGCTTTCGAGTGTATGGTATATTTGCTGAGAAGCACCACACCAAGATGGATGTTGTGCGGGAACACATGTGTCGATGTGTCCGACATGCCTTGTGGGGTTCAATTTTTAAAATTATTATTATTAGTATTATTATAGAACATGTCAAGGACACTTCATGGACAGGCCAAACACCTTTATAGAATTTTTATTTTTAATTTAGAAGGATGATTTGGTGTCGAAATAAAATATATCCATATATGCATCGATGTCTCTCATATCTATGTATTCTTAGGGTTGGTTTGGGATGTCCTAAAAAAGTGCACTTTTTGACTTATTGGTGGGTTTGGGTTGGGTTTGATGTGATGTGTTAGAGAGGTGATGTGATTTAAATAAGATGATGTGACTTAAATAAGATAGTGACTTTTTGACTTTTTTAGTACATGCCAAACTAGCCCTTAATGTCTATTAATATAAATGGTAAATAAAAATATATTTGTTTCAGTATCTTGCCGCATCCGTATTATAATTTTTTGAGAATCGTTGTATCCTGTGTCCATGCTTCTTAGTTTATTGGGAGAAGCACTGGAAAATTTTATATGATTCCATACATAGTATTGTCGCCAGTTTTAGCATTTGTAAAGATCCAAAGAGGCTAGAACTCAAAGCACTTGAATCTATAGTGTTCATTGCAAATACTAAAAAAAAAAAATTGAAATTTTAAATGTGCTACCCTGGCGGATTTTGTAGAATATAAATAAATTTTCGCTCCTTGGATGCTTATTACTTTGTTGGCTTCTGTAATGGTTGTATGGTTTCTGCATCAGTACAAATCATACACACGGCAGAAATTGTCTCAAAATGTAGCCAACACTTTTTAGTTTAAAATTTTAAATAAAGCTTTATATATTAGTGGTTGCAGAGGAGGAAGCAAAAGAGAGAGCACGAAGAGCTGCTGCAGCATCTCGAAGATGGAGAGAGTACTCGAGAAGGGGTGCTGATAAACCTCCCACCTTTAAACTTCCCGAGTCCGTGTCAAACAATGAAAAATGAGTAGTAAATTCTGATACCTCTTGATTTTCCATTGTTATATGTAATTAATATATTCAAAATTTCTTTACTGGAAACATATATTTGAGATGGAGAGAGTACTCGAGAAGGGGTGCTGATAAACCTCCCACCTTTAAACTTCCAGAGTCCGTGTCAAACAATGAAAAATGAGTAGTACATTCTGATACCTATTGATTTTCCATTGTTATATGTAATCAATGTATTCAAAATTTCTTTACTGAAAACTTATATGATAAATGTTTAGATCTATAAATGTAAAATTCATATTGATCTCACAACTATGTAACTACGATTAGTATAGGTGCAATAAAAATAAGAAGAGAAAATTTCATTTTCCCCCTGAAGTATACTCTTCTGATCAATTTCACACCCGAACTTTTGATATTGTCAACTTACAACCTCACCTATTTAAATCATTATTAATTTGCCCTACTGTCACATTTAAAAAAAAAAAGTTAAAAAAAAAAATTATATTTTGGCCCTAACTTTCAAATTATAGATTTAAATTCACCCATTCTCTTCTTTCTCACCCAAACCACCCTCTCTCTTCTATCAGCCAAACAACCACCACCACCACCACCACTACCACCATTGCCATGTCAGTGTACCGCTCCTGTTACCATCAACCGTCCTAAAAACTAAGAAAATTTATGAAAGAGAAGATATATTTTGATTCACAAACAATCATACATAATAATGAAATTCGCTAATTTAGATTCAATAAGTCCAAACAAACTAATTCCAGTATATACTCAATCAGACTAGTTGATTAGTATCCTCAAATGTTGTAAAATTTCCTCTTTCTTTCTCTCAAATGTTGTAAGATAGTATCCTTCTCTACAAAGCATAAATCATTTACTTCCCATCAACAAATATTTTATCACTTGCTATCATAACAAATTTCATAATAGAGGCTGCTCACAAAATATTATATCCAATGGAACCACTAACAAAGAAACCATGTCCTTTTGAGGCTTCAAGTTTCATGAACTTACCAGAGGCTACTTCAATGGAGAACCCAAAAGAGGACACCAGAGGAAAGAGAAGAAGAACAGCAAGAAAATCAAGTATTAGAGAGGATTACCGATCCAAAGATTGATCTTGAGTTCTCTTGCAAGGACTCCAATGATGTGTCCAGAGCTCAATCTTCTTGATTGTTTGAACATGGGTTTGGCTCAAATTTCATCTGGAACTCGCGATGATTATGCAATATCGTCTGTGTTGCAATAACAATGATGCTATCGTCAATGATTGAATTAGTTTGGTTGGATTTATTGAATCTAAGTGGGTTTCATAATATGATTGTTTGTAAATTGAAGTATATCTTCTCTTTGATGAATTTTCTTAGTTTATAGGATGGTTGGTGGTGGCGGGGGTGCCACTGATGTGGTAATGGTGATGGTGGTGGTGATGGTTGTTTGGTTAATAGAGGAGAGAGGGTTGTTTGGGTGAGAGAGGAGAAGATAATGGTTGAATTTGAATTTACAATTTGTAATTTGGGGCCAAAATATAAATTTTTTTTTAAAAAAATTTCCGTTTAAATGTGACGGTAGGGGACAATTGTTAACGATTTAAAATATTTCTGATGTACCCAAAAAAAAGATAACGATTTAAATAAGTACGGGGCAAATTGACAATATTAAAAGTTTGGATATGAAATTGATCAGTATAGTTTGGGGAGAAAATGAAATTTGCTCAATTAATAAACAAGAAAAAATGATTTATAGAACTAGTTTGCTACTCGATGGCTTGTTTTGTTGCATCAATGAGAATAATTGGATAAGGGAGATTTTAATTTATCGGACTGTTAATCTTGAGATACATTGTCTCCGAACTATTTGGTCGGGTTGGTGTCTGAATTGGACTATTCTATTGAATCTTATGTTTGTTTGGGATATTATGGAGAATGATAAATGCTCAAAAAACTATTTTATCCCTTTGAATTGTTTACTAAATAATAGGAATATTAAATCTGCATCATAAATTTTATTTAATTTTTTTACTAGAACTTTTAAAAAATTAAAAAAATTGAATATTAATAAACATTACATAAATTTATTTTAATTTGTAGTTGAGATTTTTAAATTTTATTTTACTTTACTAAGTATAATTAATACTATATGATTATTAAAATAAATAATTCCAACTAACAAAATGGCTCTAATAAATAATTTAATAAATAAATTTTATTTTCAAAAAGATATTAAATAGTAGAGGGTCAAAAATGTAATTTTATTATCTAATTTCTTGGGATGAGTTATCCTAAGATTTGTGTCCCACTCCCCTCATGGGATAGAACAATCTTATATATTTGAGATTAAGGGGTTGTTTGGGGTGTTCTAAATAAGTGCAATTTTTGTCTTTTTGGACTAAAAAATTGAGGTTGAAAATATGGATGTTTGGGTTAACTTTTTGACTTTTTATGGAAAAATGTGTAATAAAAAATTGAAAAAATTGATTTGTAGGGAAAAATTCGAATTGGGAGTTGTGCAACCTTAATTGTTGACTTTTGGTGAATAGTGTTAACTTTTTAACTTTTTAAGTAACTTTTTAACTTTTGGCTTTTTTCAAACTACCCAAACTTGGCCTAATAGTCCGGACTATTAGTCCGGTGTAAACTTTTTGAACCAAACAACGGAATATTCCATCCACAGGATATGAATCCTATCTCATGGCTCAATCCCTCCAAACAAACATCCCCATATGGTTATTATTTACGAGTGACAAAAAATACATCTATATGCATATATTATATGACTTGTTTGTTCTTTCAAATTTATTTCCACTTCTTTGTTAATTATAATCAAATCTCACATGTATTATTACTTTGTTAGTTGCAACAATATTTAGGCTGTATTTGAATTATAGATTTAGGTGGAAATTTGAAAAGAAAAAGGAAAAAGGTGGGTGAAATGTAATCACATTATCACATTTGACTCAACTTTCTCTTTTTTTCTCCCTAAATTCTTATTGAAATCTAAGTACCAAACACAGCCTTATTTTTATATGAACTGAAGTCGTTGGTTTGTATTAATTGGAGTTCGGCTGACTATGGAATATGCCAAAAGGGATAAATTCATTTTTATACTTAATCTCTTCATACCCTTCTCGTGAAAGATTTAAATAGTGATTTGTGGAGAGAATAGAAAAGGAAAAGGAAAAGGAAAAACATAGTAATCTCTTCAAATTTTTGAGTGTAAAATTGATATTAATCGAAATCTGGGGGTTAAATTGAAAAATGCGTGAAAGTTTGGGGAGGAAAATGATATTTCCTCTTATTTTAATATAATATTGTCTTTTGGGAGCGTAGAAATAATTTTTTTTTGATATTTGTTTTCGTTAAATTATTTTTTATTTTTTCAAAAGTCAAGCATGGCGATAACTTTGATATTATTATTAAACCAATTCATTAAATCAAAAAATTCAAAACTAAAAATATTTCATATATTAAACATATTGACTTATAAATTAAAAGTCTAATAACCGTCCATTACATCATAACCATCTAAAAATATCTATTAACAACAAATACAACCGTCTAGTACATGATAACAATCCAAAAATATCAACAAAAACAGCCACCTATTACATTACATGATTATCATTCAAACATATGCTAAAAATTAATTTAGTAAAAAAATAAAAATATAAAAAATTATTATTTTTATATAACTTTATCTTTGGTGAGTAGATATAATTTTAAAAAAATTTGACATTTATTTTTGTCAAACTAGTTTATATTTTATCAAATTGACAACTTTGCCCTTGAAATAGAGCTACAATATCTTCAATTGTCTTTATTTCGAACGAGATTCAAAATTTAAAGTCAAATATATCACAATTGAAAGGTTAGGGACCAAAGTCACACAAGCCTCAAACTACAGGGACTGTTAGTGTAATTCGCCTAAGAAAATGGTTGGCATATTATGCTTTACCAGATAAGGTAAGATTGTGCAAAATATTACTTAATCTGTTAAAATTATATCGGTTCGCATTAATTTGTATTGCTTTATCTGTTAATTGCGTGTTAAATTTTAAAATTTATAATATGTTTTCAAAATCGTTAAGCTCCGATATAATTAATATATACATATATTAATCTCTAATGAAATGTCAAAGTAAAAATGAATATGTGAGAGAATTAAGATGTTACAAATTAGTAGTCATATGTATGAAACATAAGCAATTCTTAAGTGTGCAAGTACATACCATATGCACTTACGTAAGTTCTCACAAATATATGCAAGTTACCTCATAAAGTCGCAATGCACCTTACACACCCAAACACTTCCCATGAAACATATTAGGGCAAATCACACTAATAGACCCTGTAGTTTGGACTTTGTGTCACTTTAATCCTTCACCTTTCAATTGTGATACATTTGACTTGAATTTTAAATTTCGTTTCAAATAAGGACAATTAAAGACATTATTGCTCTATTTCAAGGGCAATGTTGTTAATTTGATAAAATATAAACTAGTTTGACAAAAATAAATTTTTAAATTTTTAAAAATTATTTCTACTCACCAAAGATAAAATTATATAAAAATGATAAATCTTTTACATTTTTTTTAATTTTTTTACCAAATTAATTTTTAGTATGTGTTTGGATGATGATCATGTAATGTAATGTAATGGGTGGTTGTTTTTGTTGATAGTGTTTTTTGAAGGTTATCATGTAATAGATGGTTGTATTTGTTATTAACAGATATTTCTAAATAGTTATCATGTAATGGATGGTTATTAGGCTTTTAATATATAATTGATATGTTTAATATATGAAATATTTTTAGTTTTCAATTTTTTGATTTAAAAGATTGATTTAATAATGACATGAAAGTTGTTATCATGTTTGACTTTTGAAAAAATAAAAACTAATTTAACGAAAATAAATATCAAAAAAAAATTATTTAAAAAAATTATTTCTATCCTTTCAAAAGATAAAATTATGTAAAAATGATGTGTTTTTAATTTTTTTTCATGAATTTAATTTTTAGTTTCTTAGAATTTTTTTTTTTAAAATAGATTCTAAAAACCAAATCAAATAGAATTTTATAACAAAAAAAGTTCCAACATTGTTCATTAAAAAAAAGAATTACTTACTTAAAAGTCCTATTTACAAATGTTATGGTAGCTCAAGTCCTACTTAAGATTTTTTAAACCAATAAGTCCTATTTAATAAAACTAAGAATATTATCAGTTTTTATCAATTTTTAAAATTAAGAATATTATCAATTTTGCATAGTAATATTCCAGATAATTATTTCACTAATTGATGAAAAAAAAACAAAGCATAAGATTAAACAATTTTGCCCTTCTACTTATTGGTTTGATTTAACTATCCAATAAAACCGAGAACATTATCAATTTTTTTTCAGTTTTAAAACTGAGGATATTATCAATTTTTTTCATTTTTAAAGTTTTTTTTTCCAGTTTTGCACATCAATGTTCCATCATCATGCTCCTTTATAGACACAAAATTTTCAATTTTGCACAAAAAAATAATTCAAATTTTTCAAAGAAAAAATAGTTTTTTTTTTTGCACGTAATTTTTTTTTAGTTTTCTCAATTTGAAAGTTGATGTTTTAAAGTTTTGAAAATCAAAATAAATGTCAAATCATTACGTTACTTTACAAATAATCATAAATGATGAACGATCATTGTTTGAAAGGCAATTTCGACTATTAAAAATTTAACGGGACTTGAAGGTTAAAAAAATCTTAGTTAGAATTTAATGGAGTATAAGTTCATAAATTAGGACTTGTGTGTAAATGCCCCTTAAAAAAAAGGTTATTATATTTCAAATAACATATAAGTTTACCAACATAAAATAAGTTGTATGACAACTTTGTCCTTCAAATGGAGTAACTAAATCTTCAATTGTCCTTATTTGGAACAAGATTCAAAATTCAGGGTCAAATGTATTATAATTGAAAGGTCAGAGACCAAAATGACACAAGCTCCAAACTATAAACTATCGCCCAACATATTATGTAAAATTAGTTTGTGTTATATATATGAAAAATATTATACAAATTAGTATTATATATTATGCAAATGTTTGATAATTTGTTAAACTATTTTTCAATCCGCCAATCCATCCAAAACAGTCCAAATCACAATTCGCTAATCTGTTAATTCACCATTCAATTTGTAATTTTATTCTTAAATCACACCGCTCACACTCAAGTAACGTAAATGTCACATTATAAATAATAATAATAATAATAATAATAATAATAATAATAAAAACAATAAAAACTAGAGAAAATGGGAGAGATACTAGTTTCTAGGGTAAATTACACTTATCTTCCTGAAAGTTTTGACAATTATAAGGACTTTTTCTTGTGGTTTTAAAAATTATATTAACCTCCCTTACTTTTGAAACTATTATCAAAACTCTTCCATTGTTAGGCTATTTAATAGAATTTGCTGATGTCATACTGATATCATACCAAAAATGACGAAATTGCCAATTAATTATTTTATCTATTCAAATAAGAAATTTCATTTATTTCACCTGAGGTTTTGTATATATATTATCAACAATTCATACATATTTTACCATTAGTTAATAAAACTCTTAAATTTCATTCAATATTAAATAAAATATTTAAATTGTTAAGACATTATTAAATCATTTAATGCAAAAAAAAAAAAATATTGATAAAATACTTAAAAATAAATAATCTCTCTAAAATTAGTGTATCCTAATAATTTAATACATAAGACTTATTTCACACCACATAAATAATCTAAAATTTATTATTTTAAGTATTGCATTTATTATTTGAATTTTTTTAAAAGTTAAAATAAATAAATTTATTTTTTTCCCTATAATTTGCATTACTTATTTATTCATATGTAAAAAAATTATTATTTTATCTTTTCTCAATCATATATTATTCTCAAATTTTTATTTTTATCTTTGTGTTATTAAACTTCTAGTCGATGCATATTTTAAAAAAATGCAAGTTAATATTTCTTATATGATTAAAAAAAATTTAAAAATAAAAATAGAATTAAAAAAAAAAATTGCCTCACAATAAAATAAAGGGCACTTGAGCGATAAATCCAACTATCAATTTTCTTTACCTAAAGATCCGAGCCCTAAAATAGTATGTCCTTAAGGACATCATTCTACGCAATGACCAGAATATCCATGGTATATACGGTCCAAACATATCCACACCACTCACTTTCTCTCTCTTCACTTCTTTATTATGTCTATTCACCTCACTCGCGCCTCACTCTCTCTCTAGAATTCGCATAGAAATCTGTGGCGACGACTAAGCCACCCACTACGGCTCCCCCATTATGGCCGTGTTAGGACTCTATGGTGGCGATGCGACTGACAATGTTTTGCGGCGTTGCTAGGGCATGCAATGGAGCAAAAAAGAACTAGAGATGGCTATGAGACGGGTTTGTCATCGCCCCCCGCCCCCGCTTTCAAACCCCATTCCCGCCCCCGAGGAAACCCGATACCAACGGATACCCGACCACATTTTAAATAGTCAAAAAAATTGAGAACCATTTAAATCCTTAACACACTAAATAATTTCTCTTGTTTCAATATATATAAACAATGCGACTTTTAGGATTATTATTTATTTATAGTTAAACAGAATCACAGACTTTTAGTATTTCTTTCTTATATCTAATTATATTATATATGTACATATATATTATTTATTTATATATATTATTAATTATATCGGGTTGGGTTTGGGTAGGGGGAGGCGATACTTGCCTTTGCCCCACCACTGTTGCGGCTAACCAAAATATAATCCACCCCCACCCCACATAAATATCAGGTTGGGTAAAATCCGCCTCATTTGGGCGGGTATAGGTAGGCCCTCGCGGATCGGATTAAAATGGCCATCCCTAAAAGAAACCTTCTCTATCTTTTTTTTTTTTTTCTCTCTCTCTCTCTCTCTCCTCTTTTTCCTTGTCTCGTCGCCGACTGACCACCACTACCTCCTCTGCCATCGTATTTCTCTCTCTCTCTCTCCCTCCCTCCTTTGCTCACTGCCAATTGACCACCACCTCCGCCTTCGCTGTCTTTCTTTCTCTCTTCTTTAAACACCTATTGCACCACATTTCTCCCCGAAACTGCCACCACTACTATGCCAATTTGAACCCTAGCCCACTGACGATGATGACAAAGGGAAGATTTGAACCGTAGTCTTCACATCTTCTTCAACTCCAACCTCTCAGCCACCGCGATTTGAGCAATCTAAACCCTAGACCCTAAGTATTTTCTAGATTTACATACTATCTATCTCTTCCCATTTCATACTCTTTAAATTCTCTCTCTCTCTGTCTCTCTCTTTCTCTTCATTTTCAAGTTCTTGAAACAATCTCTCTGAAGATAAATAGTAAATACGTTGATTTTATGTGAAAATCTCTAATATTCATCTTGGTATACTATCTGTATGGAGTAAGTATTTCTAGTCTGTAGATCTAGATCTTCTCTCAGATTCGAGTGATTCGATCTTTTTTTTTTTTAGTAGTTGATGAAATGAGATCTAGATTTTCAACAGATTCTTCTGCTTCTTCTTCTTCTCTTTTTTTTTTTTTTTTGTAATTATTATTGTTGTTGTTGTTAGTGATGAAACATATTAAAAAAATTGACAGATAAGAAAGATTTATTCAAAATTTGAATAGATATTGGCTTTGTGTGTTTCAATAACAAAGATTTGAATTTCAACAGATAAAAAAAATAATAGGACTTTTCAATTGTAATGCCTCCAAATAATTAACATAAAGATAAAACCCTTTGTTTTGTTCAAACATAATATTCTCAACTCAAGAGGGCAAAATCTCTATATTTGTATTCCATCCATGTAAGAGATTTATAAAAGTATCCACATGCAATACATATTCAATATTCTAAACGGATGAATTCATAGCATGTATGCAACTAGAATGAGGAAAAACAATAATAAAATAAATGCCCAAAGGCTACAAGTTCCAAGGCTTAAGCCTAGTTATATAAAAATGGTTGTCAAAACCCATACATTCTAAGCCTTTGACTTGTCAAAAATAATCACAAAAGAAAAAGAGTCTCATGCTCTCAAAAGACTTTCCATGCCTTTAACTAGGAGGGATCACCACATCTTTTCCTACACAAATCCATTAGGGGTGAGCATGTAGAGATATCTTAACAAAGTATATATGTTTAAGCAGTCCCATATACATGTATGCAATGCTATGCCATGATTTCAAAATCACTAGTTTCATTCTTTTGAAATTCATATGCAATACTCTTTAAAAGAATTTTCTTCATCTCATTAAATTCCACTTTTAAATACGGGGTGGTAAATACGACTCAGGCAAATTCTTAAGGCTAGTGTCTATGTAACATGCCCGGGGGGTACCCGCACACGTTAAACAGTTCGGACTCCCGAGATCTCTTTGATCTAGTCTCACGAGTGCAATATGAAACGTAGATGAGAGTCCAGATTTGGCAACTTTTAGTGAAAATCCATCTTATTGCAATTTTGTCAAAAATGGACTGCGTCATCAGATCTCAGAGTCGCCACCTAATATTTTGGGAAATTAGGAAACCCATGACTCGGTGCCAAGGCCACTGTTCGTCGTAACCAATGATGCTTGGCTCGGAACCTTAGGTATGAGAGGGGAAGGTCAATAATGAGCACCCCCGCTCACCCGATCAAAAGATCGGCCTCTACTAAACCATGATATGACTTTTTATTTTCTTTTATATGTTCATATTCTGATTATTGAATAAATCCTAAAATTTACTAAGTGAAGCATACAAGTATAGACTAGTTTGCTCAAATTGGAACAATTCAATTTCATGTTTGTTTTTTTGAAAACGGGTTTGAATTTGCCACTTGACACAGTGGGCTTAAAGTTTGTGAATTTGCCACTACAAAGTGGGCTTAAAGCGTACATCTATTGAATTATTCCAATTCAAGCAACAAGCCTTCATCTACAGGCATTCAAACAGTTTATCACTTAAGCAAATAGCCACATGGTAGGATGCTAAACATAATAAGAAAATCACACACAAATGGGATGCTAAAGCATAAAAACTCACAGATTTACCGATGTCCCTCGAACAACTACAAAACAAAGTTAGTAAAATATGCATGATCTTATATACAGAATCCTAATGTAATGCAATACATACACAAGAATGCTTCTAAAGATCCGGCTTCTAGAATATGACATGTGAATCATCTCAACAACATGAGGTAGCGTATAGAATCACAGAAGAATTGATTAAATCCACACATGTAAATGTAGCCGAATCTTAATGCATGAGACATAAATGCAAAGCATGGATATGCATGGCATGTCAGATATATACATACACACAGTTAGGGAAAGCGATAAAAGAATGGGATAGAAAGAAGCGAGGTAGGGGAATTATTACAATACTTGAATTATTACAGATCCGAATGAGGGAGATAGGAGAGAAAAATAAAATAAAATAAAACCTCACAAACACTCAAAATAAAAGTAAAAGTTTTAAACCCCGAGCCATTCAGCAACTAACAAACATCCATGTGTATTCAATCCAATCCAGCCCATGTAAACACATCTTCAATGTAGACCCCACCAATACTCAAACGAAACGGCCCACTGTCAAGCCGGCCCGACCTCTTCAAGGCTAACCCACTAGCCAATCAAAAATGCACCAACCCAACGTGAATGATATCCACATGGGTTATTATTCTGCAACACCAAAATCCCACAACTTTATGGCCCAATAACCATGATTTTTCTCCGAGTGCTAAATTGTTCAACCAACCCATGATTTAATAAAATTACAGTGGGCCCAAGTTTGCAAAACCCACCAAATAATAGGGCCCAAATCTATTAATATATGATATAAAATATAAATATGAATCCCCACGTACTAACAGAACCAAACCACAACTTGCTGCCTCAAAAGCTTCATTTTCCAACTAACACGCACCCACATCAAACCCAACTGCACAGAGAATTGAAATCCAACATGAAGAGGTGTGAGTCCACGCAACAGAAGAACAACGTGTGCATGGGATGTGAACCGTATGCTATACTCTCGAGCACAACCATCGCCGCGTTGGCTTGGCTAGAGAGGACAGCAGCCCATGCCCATGCATATGCACACCGAGAGAGAGAGAGCTCCAAGAGGCAGCCCATGTATGTTTGTAGCTCAGATAAAGAGAGCTCTCTGCCCATGCGCACCACCCTTGCCGACTGGAACCTAGAGAGAGAGAGAAGATAGCGATCTTCCCATTGAGAGAGAGAGACCCAGCTAGAGAGAGATGAAAGCCGTTGGTTTACTCCCTCCACCAGAGAAGCTATGTGCTTCTCTTTTCTTTATTCTTTCATCCTGTGCTGTGTGTGCCGTGTATCATCCGAGAGTGGGAGAGAGAAGTGTGTTGCATGTGTGTTGTGTGCTCTCTCTCTCTCTCTAAAATCGTGTGTGCATGAGTGGTGATGTGCATGGGTATGTGCCGTGTGTGCTCTCTCTCTCTCTCTAAAACCGTGTGTGCATGAGTGGTGATGTGCATGGGTGTGTGCCGTGTGTGGTGAGAGTGGAGGGTGTGTTGTGTATGTGTGTTGTGTGCATGTTCCACCCGAGAGAGAGAGAAAAGAGGCCACGCAGTCTCTCAGAGAGAGAGGTGCCGAGAGGGAGAGAGATCAACCTCTTTCTCCATGTGTGACCTGGGTGTCTGTGTGTATGTCATCTCCTTGCTGTATAGCCTCTCCTTTCTCTCACCTTTCTCTCTCTAAGCCGAGAGAGAGAGAGCCCGTGTGTATGTGTATCATCCCCGTGCATGTGGGTGATCCGTGGGTCTGTCTTGATGGTGATCCTGAGTGTCTATGGCCTCTCCTCCAAAATGGGTATGTGTCCTTACATTTTTCTTAGAGAGAGAGAGAGACCGTCCATTTTCTGTTGATATCTTTTCAGCTCAAAAACCAACATGCTGTCTTTCATCTCCCCCCTTATTTTATTCACCCACTAGCCCACCAGCCTCTTATATTGATTTTCTTTTCTTTTTTATATCACCCACTCTACCTGCTCTCCTCTTTTTTCAATTTTCTTCACCTACTCTCTCCTCTTTTTTGAAAATGTTCTCCCCGACAGCTCATCTCCCATCCACTCACTTCTCTTTTTAAAAATGTTCTCCTCCACTTGTTTGTCTTTTTTTTTTCTTTTGTTTAAAACTGCCCCACTATTTTCTTCTTTTTCTTTTTTTTTCTTTTTTTTATTTTATTTTCTATTTTTCTTTTTTTTGTTTTGTTTTTATTATTTTTTATTTCTAAAATACACCACCTCAAAATATATACACACACATCAAATTATATAAAAACATATAAAATTATAAAATACTACAAAGTAATAAACTATATAATATAAACTAATTTGGCCAAAATAGGTGAGGTTTGGGATTAAAATTTCAATTTGATTTTTTTGGTGAGGGTGGTCAAAACAAAGTGCCCAAGTCTTAGGGCTGGTCAAAATGGGGTGTCTACAGTCTACAAGTAGGCTTTTCAAGCACTACCAAATCTTATCTTATCGGCTTCTAATTACAGAGCTTAGGCACCCACACGGGCGTGTTTCTGGTCTTACTCTAAGGACACTCAGGCCAACTTAATTCTCATTTACACACCCTAATCGGATTTCCACCATATTTACTCCAAAATAGTTAACGTCAACAATTGTTTTCTCAAAACAATGAGTCAATTCTCAAAACATAGCTATAATGAACAATAGTCAAAAACCATGCAAGGTATGAAATAAGATTAAGTTACGTATGAGTAAAATCATCATCATATAGTTTCCACAATTCCTCAACACATGTTCAAAATAAGGTGTAACATTTCAATATTTTTCACCCTCATAACAAAATCTAAATCGATGTGACATATGATATCATTTCATATTCACAATCAATATTCATCTTCATTTCTTAGTCCAAGCATTTACAAGTTCATGCTTGTCACGCCTTGAAAATTCCCACAATAAATATTCGCCAACTTCATTGTTAAATATAAACATGAGTAAGTGTTCAATGTTAACATCATCTACAAATCCCCAACATTTGTATTCATTGATCATTAAGAGATTTACAAAAGGTATTCCACATGCAAATATACATTCAACATCCCTAGTATATAAATCTATAGCATGTGGCATTGCAGTTCAAATACAATTAAATACCCTCAAGGGCTACAATTTCCCAAGGCCTAAACCGGTTACAAAAAAATGGTTTCAACCCATACTCATAAAGCCCTTGGCTTGCCAAAAATAATTACAACAAAAGAAAAGAGCCTCATGCCCTCAAAACATAATCTCGGCGGAATCACCACATTTTTCCCTGCACAAAATCCCATAAGGGTGAGCACAAAGCCCAGTAGGAAAACCTTAACAAAGTATATACATTTTATACAATCTCACGGGATGAATGCACATGTCATGCCATGTTCAAAATGACACATATCTTTATCTTTTGAAAACCTTTGTGCACAATGCAATCATGAGAACTCAACATTTTAACAATTTCAATGAAGTTAGCAGGGGCGGTAAATACGACTTAGGTAATCCCTAGGTTGGTGTATGCAAGTAGTGTAGCACTTTTGTTTCTGGGTCCGCTCTAGTGGGGGATGTTACGCTAGAGCAAAATTTTTTAACTCCCACTATTTGATGAGTTGCAGGCAGGATGCTTGAGCACAGGAAATTGCGCTCGAGCGGAGAATATTGGTTCCCAATTGTTTCACTGTAGCTCTGCAAAACTTATGGGACTTGTCATTTCACGCTCGAGCGAGGGATTAGTCGCTCGAGCAGGCCTTCAAGTTTATGTCTCACGTTCCAGCATGAAAATCGGCTGATATCAGCAACTTAAAAAGTACGATTCTAGATCTTTCTTTCCACTTTTCTTTTCCTTCTTCCTCCTTCTTGTTCCAAAACTAAAAAACCCTAAACTTCCACCTCAAAATACTCCTCAATCCCTTAAGATCTGAACTAAATCTCTTGTATAGGGGGAAGAACACTTGAAGATCATCACTGTTACTGGTTGGAATTTTGTTTGGTAAAGGGCTCGACTAGAAGTTTGATTCTTGGGCTCATAATTTGAGGTTGGGATACTTTTACTTTAGTATTTCTTTATGTTGAAGAGATCCATGATGTTGTTGTAATTGATAAGCTAAGTTGAGGATATTGTTGAATTAAACCTGTGTTTTACATAAACAATCCATCTAACTTGACTTTTGCTTGAAATTTCTTAACTCTTGCCTCAAAATATGAATATTAATGTTGTTGAAATCCATATCTACAATGAAGAAGAAAAATTCCCAAATTTTGTAAAATGCCAAATTATAAATTTGAGTAGAAGATGCTAAATTGAATGGACTTTTCTTTGAACTATGGAATATTGTGAAAAATAAAGAAATGAAAGATGTGAATATTGATATGGTAAAGGAATTGTGGCTTGAGTGTCATTGATCCTTGAATGTTGTGTTATATTCTATTCTTGTGAAGTGTTCGATACTTGTTGATTGAATGAAATGTGGTTGAAGTATTAGTTGTGCATGAGTCCGGACAAGAGTCGGTCTTGGAAATGTGGTTTGATGTTGGTACCCACGCAGGGAGTTTAAAAGGTGCCCAAATGCCTTGTCTAGGCTTATTGCTGGACGAATGTGAGAAAAATATTTTTGGGTGTCCACACAGTCCTACCGTATTAATAGGCAAAAGTGGAAAAACGAATGATTTTGGGTGCCCACGTCTTGCTGTATTAATAGCCGCCAAATGTGGGAAGATTTCCTTTTAAAATAACAGTGAATCAAAATTCATTTGATTTGAGACTCATGGTGTGTATTTCTTTCTAATGTAAGAATGCTTTTCTGTGACGAAACGAAAATTCTCATTTGTGCATCAACTCATAAATATAGTTAGCTAAGTCTCTGAATGTGTGTTAATGATTTACCTGGCCTATCACCAATGATGCCTCGGGTTTGTTCAATAATTAAATACTTGATTAAATGTACCCCTACTAGGCATATAGCTCAACCCTATTTTGTTTTTTAGGAAACGATGAAGTACCACAGTGAAGCTTGGGGTAGAACTTGTTGACCACTTGGATCAAGGCTTAGAGATGTTTTGTTATTAATACTTCACATTTTGTATTAAGATTTCATTTTATTATTTTCTTCTATTTTTGTACGCCCTTGGGGCTTATTTTGATGTAATACCATCTAGCTTCTTGAACTAGGTTCATTTTGGGAATGTATATTGAAATATTGTAAGGTGTTGAATGTTAGTTCAATGAGAGAGATGGTTTCAGTTTGGCTTTTGTTATTTCGGTTGTGAATGGTGTTCTGTATATTTTGTTAGGGTGTTACAAGTAGGCTTAACAAGCACTACCAAATTCCCACTTTACCGGTAGCTAATCGGAAGGTACGTGGTACCTCATCCGCGTGTGTTTTCAGTCTTTCACCATGGACACTCAGGCCAACTTAACCAATACCATCTACACCCCCTATCCGGACTTACCAACGTATTTACCCCAAAACAAATCGACATGATCTTGTTTCACAATTCAATTTTCTTTCTCAAAATAATTCTTTTCCAATACAATATTTAAAATCAATTGGATCAATGATAAAAGAGGATGGTAATGCAAATGTCTGATGCAATAATGAAGTTCCATTAAATAATCTCTATTTTCTCAATTCGTCCACACAATCTTTCATTATGATCAAATTCTACATCTCCATCAATGCAAAAATCATGATACATTACAAGAGATAACATAACACAACATTAGCCTTCAAGCATCTTCTATATATTAATCATCATAATATAATTCTAAAGGATGATATAACAATCTCAATCTTCATGTATTCTCTATTTTCCACTTGGTCATTTCAAGACCAAACATTAATAAGCTATACAACAGGCTTCCATTAAATTACTACTTATTTTCTCTCCATGGAATTTCCTCTTTATGCACAATCATAGGAACATCCCAATCACACATTCATCATAATACTAGACAACCATAGATCTCATAACATCATGACATTTTCTCAAAAACAAATCTCTAGTTTCTAGGGTTTCCACAAAACTAGGTTTTTCATCATTTTTGAAAGGATTTTCCAAAACAACATCCCTCCTCAACAATATAGTTCATACTTCCAAGAGTTTTTAGAAAACAGTGAGAAAAACCCGTTCTAAAATCATCAAGAACTCATGAATCAAAATTAAAGTTCCATACTACAAGAGGAAGTTCCAAAATCAACATAAACTTGCAAAAATGCATATATAACTCAAAGATTATCCTTACCTCAAGTTTTGGAGAAAAAGAGAGAAGAAACCCCCAAAATCAACGGTGTTGAAACCCAATCTCCACCGCACAAAACGTAACTCTCGAAGAGTTCTCCAACTTTGATGAAGGGACTAGGGTCAAAACTTTAATGGATTTGGAGAAATCAAGGGTCTAATGCAATTTGGTGAGAGTAATTGTAGAGAGAAAGAAGAGAAAAGTGTTTTAGAGAGAGAAAGATGAGTGAAAAGTGAGGTACACTCATGCCAAGGAGAAGAAAATGTAAATTTTTTCAGACCCAACACTTTCCGCATGTGCTAGCTTCTTCCGTACGTGCGGTATGTACTTTTCCGCACATGCGGCCTTCTCCCCCGCACGTGCGGCCCGTTTCCCGTTCGTGCAATTAAAGCAGTAGGCAACCAACGGTGGCACTCCCTCATCGCATGTGTTGTAACGCTCCACTTTTAATTACTCAGATAACATTAACAAATTATTATTATTAACCATTTTAGCGATAGCAAACAGAAGTTCCAATATCTTGATAAAGATAAATCAATGAAGGTTCTCTCATTCGTATACAAAATAAATGTAATATGTGACCTAACTACAGTAAATTGCCTAAAGGCTTACATCAATACATTAAAGAGGAAAGGTTCAATCCTTTATACAACAATGGCATTCAGCCAACAATTAAAAGGTCCCGTAGCCAACAGATAATAAAGATCCACGATCTTGAAACATTTCTCGATGTTCACCTAAAAAAGGATTAGCAATGTGAGATGAACATAAAGTCTAGTAGGGATCCCAACATGATCCTAAACAATAATAACATATAGATAGTTATGATCATGAATGCTTCACGTCATATCATATACATAAGTGCCAATTTATACATAAAGATATACATACATAGATACTTTTCTCAAAATTATTCAATTTATCCAACAATCACAAAACCTTTCATCTTTCTTTCTTTTTGTTACCACTTTATTTACATTTTCCAAATGATAGTAGGTATTTGAAAACAAACCCACGAAATCTAATTACTTTTTCCAATTGCTGAATTCACACCCAATTCCAAATTTCAATTTCCAAACAGAAGGATCCCAAACGAACAAGAAGACGATACACGTAATATACTTCTCACATAACCATATAAGACAAGTGACATTCTCAACAAAACCATTATCACTATGCATGAAACACATAAAGAGAGTTGAGATAATAACGAGAAACCCAACAATGCTCTACCTGCCTTAAGCACAGTAAGCCAAGAATACACATTTCCAATGCTCATGCCAATTTACCAATCACCAATTGGAAGGTAATGGAACCTCTGCCAAGTTCTCCAGGTGCTAGCTAGAAGGTACTGGCACCCTACATTCTCAACGTGACCAATTCTCCAGGCGCTAGTTGGAAGGTAATGGTACCTCTTATTCTTAGCTCATTCACAATTCCAATCATTACATAATTCAACAAATATAAATAACTCATGTGTACTACATACACAATCTTTTCAACATCACTATGTCATCCTCCACCGATGACCAAGGACAAAACCTCTAAACATAATTGTTTAAAAACACGTTATACGATAATCCAATGCTCATTGGATCTCAAGTCCAACAACAATGATAATCACAATATTCACAGGTTACAAAATTCAACCTCCAGTTCATCTCTACGTATAAAATACACCATGGTTTCTTTCTCTTTTCAAAATCAACTTTTTTTATTTTCCAAGTTAACTTGCCCTAAATACATTGTTTCCAAAAATCAATTTCGCTAGTTCGATAAAACCAAGTCCATAAATTCCAAGCCATAATCTAACTTAACTTAACATGATTGTCTGCATAAATTCCAATACCATAATTAATTCACCCTTTATACTAATAATACAATAACACAACTCAAATTATCAAAACACAATCACTGTACAACTTTACCCTTTTATAATTTATTAGGTTAAATCATCAAATTAGGTCTTTCATTTCCTCTCCAAATAAACATATTAACTACAACCCAATTAACCCAACCAACCATCACATAAGCAATTTCAACCCCAAACATTCAAACCCTAGACCCCTTTAGATGCTTTTCAAAAATTCATAATGAACATGTTTTTTATGTAGAAAAATCTACCACATATCTATCCATAAATGAGGTATTGAAGAGAAGCAAAGGAATCCCTACCTCAAGCAATGAAGAGAAAAAGCATCGAAAATCCAACTTCAATGAAAACGCGATCTGCTCAGATTAAATGGAAACCCTCGTCGAGCTCAACGTTTTGGTATATAGAACTATGGGTCAAAGATGTATAAAAGTAGATGAAAACCAGGTAGAAAGAGCTTGAAAGCTTAACAATGGCGGAAGGAGAGAGAAGAGAGAGAGAGAAAAGTGATCTAGATGTGACCAACAATGACTTTTATAGTTGCTGAATTCAGACAGTCTGCTCGAGCACAAAAAGTGTCGCTCGAGCGTCTAGACACAACAAGTGTGATAGCTCAAGCGCAAGAGTCATCGCTTGAGCGAAGAATTCACCCTCCTAGTACTTTGTAGAGAGTTTTCAAACACCGCTCTAACGCAAGAAGCTTCACTCGAGCGTGGAGACAAAATTCAGGGCAGCAACAGATTTAGAAAGATACAACCAACCTATTTCAAATACAACCAACACACCCCAATAACCAAATTCAATGAGGAATAAGGGAAAACAAGACATGAACAACCATATAAGACAATGAAACCTGGATCCAAAACATCAACGGATTGGATCTAAACCGGAGTCGCTATACGTGCGACCTCACTTCCCGCACGTGTGGCTCCATCTCCGCATGTGCGGCCCAAGCCTTTGCACGTGCAGTTTTGCTTTTCACCCAAAAAGTGCATTAGCAAGACCATAACACTCCAATTCCAACTCACGTTGACTGAAATGAGCAAAAATTTTACTTTGGAACAAAATAAGGATGAGAATCTAAGAAAGGTTTTCAGGGATGGTGAACCCAAACGGTCGACGAGACCTTAGGTTAATACCCGACGCTCCCAATGCAAATAAGATAAACATAATTAAAAGAAAACAAGATGGGTTAGCTATCCGGGCATCACAATGCTAATCCATAATATCTCAAAATAAAAACATTCATCTATCTCTTGAATATTTTAAACAACACAACAACATGAGATATTTTTCATATTTTCTTAAAGAAAATACTATCAATTTCATAAATCCCCTCACAAAACCCACTTTTCCCCAATTTCTCAATGCTAGGGTTTTATCTTCAAAAAGGGTGCTTTCTCATTTTCAAAAGTATTTACCTTCTATGTACTTCCAAAAGGCTCATGAAGTTAACAAACAATTTGATTTAAATAAAATCACCAAAAGAATCATCTTTCCAACATTTTCAAACTCCAATACCTTGAATCTCAACCCCTCACTCAATAATCATAACAAAATCTGGAAGACATGTTAAAACCATATATATAACTTAAAGAATTTCTTTACCTCAAGTCTTAAGAAGAAAATGTGAGACAAACTTCAAAATTGGCGGTATTGAAATCTGATCTCCATTGCACACAACGTAGCCCTCGACGAGATCTCCAACTTTAATGAAGATACTAGTGTTAAAATCCAAATGGATCAAGAAGGATCAACGAGTTAATGAGATGGGTCGAGGGTTTTCTAAAGAGAGATGGAAGAAAAGAGAGAAAATGAAATACATATATATATATATATAGAAGTGAAAAGTGAGGAAAAGGGAGTGTAAGGCTAAACTTTTAAGTGATTGGATACATTTTTTAGAGCTGATTGTGGACAGACCACTCGAGCAAACAATCCTACGCTCGAGCGAACAATCCAAATTCCCAGACCGCTCGAGCGAACAATTCTAACTCCTAGAATCTCTCTCTTATCTGCAAAAAGACCGCTTGAGCAATGAAATCTTTGCTCGAGCGAAAAATGAACACTCATAATATTTCAGACTTCAGAGCAAAGTAATAAGAGGACGATGTTACCACTCGAGCGCCGGAAGTACCACTCGAGCAGTCTTAACATAGAAGTGAGACAACAACAACGTTAATGAAATTTTCCACCATTTTCGGATTCATTCCAACATCCAAATAGGTAGAGTTTAAATAGATTAAAAAAAATAAATATATAGGGAACAAAATAGGCTTCTGAAATTCAACAGATAATGGAAAATAAGCTTGAATTTCAACAAATAGAAAAAATTAGAAAAATAATTTCAATAGATAAGAAAAAATATAACAAGAATTTGAACAAATAGAATTTCACACAGATAGATTTTTGATAGACAGAATCAAAATTTCAACCGATAAAATAAAAAATTTCAACAAATAGAATGGTAAAATTGGAAACCAAAAGTTCTTAAAAACAATAAAAGGAATTTTCGGCAAGCTATTTCACAAAGTGTGGACTTTTCACCAACAAAAATTATTCATTGAACTTAATGCCTTAGGCAATTGTTAGTTTGGACTTTTCAAGAATTTTCTCTAAATTAAAATTAGTTATTAGGGAATGAAAGATCAAGAAATCATTTGAGAATAATAAACAATCCAAACAATTTCTCATTTCTTACACCAAAAATTAAAACTAATCTTTACTTGAATGGAGAAATTATTTAAGAATAATAAAATACTCAATTAATTTGTTATGTATGATACTTAAAATCTATTTCTCCATCTTTATTTATCTCATTTAAACCATTTTTATTAAATTAGATCTTAAAATTTATTTCTCACTTTCATTAATGGTTGAATTTTTATTTTATTTTTTATTTATAAAAGTTCAAAAACTTGTTGTGAAATCAAAATAGAGTCAAGAAATTACATTTATATTTTAAAAAATTATGAAAAATAAATAATAATTTCATATATATTTAATAGGGTAAATTAAATTAAATTTATATGTTTTTCTTTAAAAAGTGTTTTATTTAATTGTATGTTTAAATTAGTATTAGAGTCTGATTTCTCTATCTTGTCAATAAAATTATATGAATATTAGATATACGGAAGAAATAAAATTAGATAATTTAAATAATAACACTTCGCCATAAATAATAATAGAACAAAATAAAGGTAAGAAATTAAAAAGAAAGTAAAATTTAGGGGATTTTTTTTTTAAAGGTCCCTGGTATTAAGATTTTATAAGATAAATGACATACAATATTTTCATAGTAGTTAAGACCCTTCAACATTTCTACAGAGAAAATTCAACTTAGAGAAATTTTACCCAACTCATAGAAATTTCAATTTTCATAGAGAAATTTCTCTGAGTTGGATGAAATTTCTCTGATTTGGGCAAAATTTCTTTGAGTCAAATTTTCTCTGTGAAAATGTTGAGAGACCTTAGCTAATTAAAAAAAAGCTATACAATGTTAGAAAGAGATGTTTCACTAATTTTCCCAAAAAATTAACCATTAATGAATGTGAGAAATTAATTTTAAGATTTAATTTGATAAAAATAGTTTGAATGAAAAAAATAAAGATGAAGAAATATATTTTAAGTATCAGACAACAAATTAATTGAATATTTTAATATTCTAAAGTAATTTCTCCATTCAAGTAAAGATTTTTATTTTTAGGTATAAGAAATAAGAAATTGTTTGAATTGTTTATTATTCTCAAATGATTTCTTGATCTTTCATTCCCTATTAACTAATTTTAATTTAGAGAAAACTGTTGAAAAGTCCAAACTAACAATTGCCTAAGGCATTAGGTTCAGTGAATATTTTTTGTTGATGAGAAGTCCACACTTTGTGAAATAGTTTGCTGAAAAATCCTTTCTGTTGTTTTTTAAGAACATTTTGTTTCCAATTTTACCCTTTTATCTGTTGAATTTTTTTATTCTATCTGTTGAATTTTTTTTATTCTATCTGTTGAAATTTTGATTTTATCTATTGAAAATCTATTTGTTTGAAATTCTATTAACTAAGGGGGCAATATGGTCATTTTGGATAGATAAGTAATGGCACTTCTGCTAAATGAACGGATTGACATAATGTAAAGAACAATTTGAATTTTAAACAAATAATGTAATTTTTAGAAATGTAAAGAACAATTTGTATTTTAAACAAATATTGAGAAATGTATTTGTAATTTAATTATGAATTTGAAAATTTTGGCCAAAACCCCTTAGGTCCAACATCTTAATGTGAAAAGGACAGTCCTATTTTTTTTTTTTTTAATCTTCTAAACCCCTTAAAAGAGTCCCGTTTCTTTCTAGAAGGACAAATTTTCTTTTCTTTTTTTTTAATTTTCTTTTTATAGATGATCTTACCTTTGATATATGTATATATATATGTATATATAGTATAGATCCCAGTGGACTGCAAAATCACAAAGAAAAAAAGTCTCCCTGTTTTCCCTCAACGAGCTTCGATTCGCAATCCACAATTTTTCTACTACTTCATTCCTACTTACAACGTTCCAATTCGGTGGTTCTTATATCATTTATTGATTTTCAATTTTTGAATTTTTATTGGGTTCTCGCATGTGTTAAGAGACAAATTAAAAAAAGTTAAAGACATGGCATGAGTGATCTATTCGTATGGCTACTGTTCTTTTTCCTCATATTCCTCATTGTTATTGTTGTTTACCAGCCTGTGTGCTTGGCTGATTTGGAGTTCGATTACATCAAAACATATGACTCTGCATCTCTGATATATAAGGTGGTTCTGCCAGAATTTATTACTCAAGGAGTCTTGTGCTTTCTTTATCTAATAACTAGGCAATGGTTTATGTCATTGTTGAGTGTTCCATACCTGTACTACAATGTGAGATTGTAAGTCTTGTGCTTTTTCTTCATAGGTTTTTTTGTTTTTGTTTTTGTTTTTATTTTTGATATTCTATTCAGAACAAACAATAAAATATTGCTATTAACAAGAGTAATATTTTACTAAAAAAAAGATTAACATGTTACCGTGAAATAAAGTAACATATTAGTGTCAAACAGAATAACATGTTACTGTTTACGTCAATTTCGACGGTAATTTTGTTTTTTTTTTTTTTATTTTAAAATTTGATAGTCAATATGATAGATCTTGATGAGAGAATTATAAAAATATTAATTTTATTAAAAATCAACATCTAAATCAAAAGTTATATTATTTTAAAGTTTAAAATATTAAATTACTCACTAAGGATATTTTGGTAACAGTGATGTGTTCTAAACTTTTCAGAATTTTTTTTTTTTTGTGTTTGTCCTTAATGTATTAAAATTTATGAGGGAGTTTTGATCAAATTCCCCTATAAATTTAGTATTAATTCTAACCAAACTAATTGATGCACATCTCTAGTTAAGATTATTATAATTGGTATGAGTTTCTCCAACAACTACTAAGAAATTTGAATTCAACGACCTCTTATTTATCAAATTAATTGAGGGTTAACCCTTAATCGCCATCAAGTACCATTGAGTAAAGATAAACATAAGCCGGGTTCAAGTAATCTTGTCATGTGAAGCTTGACCACTTAACTTGGTGTATGAACTAATAATTATTTTATATTATTTTCTATTAAAAGTAAAATTTTATCATTTTTAATTTGATTCTACAATTTGATTTGATTTGATTTTATTTATCCTTTTCTTCCAACAATTCCGTCTAAAATTATGATTTTAACAACCTTTATTACTAGGGGACTATTTGTTATGATATAAAAAGTGTATTTTTTTTTTAAAATCTTTTTTGAGTCATATTAATTTTTTATTTTTTCTGTATATTTTTTTTTTATAAAAAATAAAAAATACACTGATTTAAATCATCCAAAATACTCTCTACTAGGTTAGTGACCATTCCTACCATTGGGCGTGTTTGGCTGATTATTTGCTGATATGTGACAAAAAAAAATTTGTTCTTTCTTTTGCTTTCTTTTATAAAATAAATTACAATTCAGTGCATGTTTTTTAAATAAATTTTAAATTAATAGTAAAATTTATTAATTTTAACACTTTAATAGCTTTTCAAGCCATTTTCCTGCTCAAAAGGAAACGCGTATTTGCAATAATAAAAAATAATTGAGAAATCTAATAAAAGAGTTCCATTGAGATGACCCTCACTGTAATATGATGTTTAAACTTGATTTATTTATTTATTTATTTACTTTTTATGTTTTTTTTTCTTTGACTGTGCCACATCACTGTACTATAGCTCAAATTAGAATTAAAGCGCTACTGCCCTTTCAACAACCAAGAAAAAGCAAAGAAGCAGAGCAAGCAGTACTAGTACACAGCAAATGGGATGCATTAAGAACCTCTAGAGTGTAAATCCTGTAGTGATCTCCTTGATCCATTCAATGGCTGAGATTAAGCCTAACATCGTTTTAGTGAGTAAGTTTTTTTTAAAAAAAAAAAAATCTGAATCGATCAAGAAATAGAAGAGAGAGAGAGAGATGCTGAATCGATCGAGAAAATCTTGGTGAAGCTGGTGAGTTCAATAATCTCTACCCTCGGAATATTTTCTCTATCATATCACTTTGAATGCAATGTTTGCTTTCCTTTGTCAGCAAAGCCGACTCAGACATTGTGGTTCTGTTGGAATTTCAGCCACAACCAATCTGGGTTTTCTTCAAAATCTACATTTAACAATACCCATCAAATTCTTCTCATCAAAGAAAACATCAACACCAACAACAACCAAGAATGAAATCGAGTGTTTTACAGTGTCTCACCTCGTAAACTCATGTGGGTTATCACCAGAAATCGCCAACTCTATATCCCACAAGGTTCATTTTCAGACCTCCGATGGACCAGTCTCTGTTCTATCTTTCTTCAGAGATCGTGGGTTTTCTGATTTCCAAATTTCCAAACTAGTTCATAAGTCCCCATCGTTACTCTTATCAAACCCTAACAAAACCCTTTTGCCCAAACTCGATTTTTTCCAATCTTTAGGGCTTTCAAGAACCGAAGTTGCAGAGCTTGTTGCTTCGGCCCCATATCTTTTATGCTATTGCTTGAAAAACCGCCTCATCCCAGCTCTTGATTTCCTCAAAAGCGTTGTTCCTCTTGACATCACAGTCACAGGAACGAAGAAATAGATCTGATTTTTTTATTTTTATTTTTAATTTTCAAATTACTCAAAAAAAAAAACGACGCCGTTTTGGTGAGGCTTAATCTCAGCCACTGGATGGATCACTCTATGATTTACACCCTAGAGGATCTTAACATTTGGATAGGAAAGGAGCCGCAATGGACCTTCTCGATTTCTTTGATGAATTTCGCGGAAGTTACAAAGAAAATTGGTTGTTTATCTGTACCAAATTGCTTGCAAATAACGCAAATCTCACATTATAAAAAAGGCAACAGAGATCCTAGTTTCTACTTTTGATTTCAATTTCCCAATTTTATCTCTCTCTACTAATTCCTTATACCAAACAGTTAAAACAATGGCTTCCTCCTCTGTTCCATCTTCATCTCGACCTCGATACACATACGATGTGTTCTTGAGCTTTAGAGGCGAAGACACTCGCGATAACTTCGTCAGTCATCTCTACACTGCCTTGGCTCAGAAGGGGATTCACACCTTCAAAGATGATGAAAAGCTCGAGAGAGGAAAAGCGATTTCGCCAGAGCTCCAGAGGGCTATTCAAGAATCGAGGTTTTCAATTGTGGTTTTATCGAAGAATTACGCTTCTTCGAGATGGTGTTTGGATGAACTCGTGGAGGCACTTGAATCCAGCAACACAACAGTTTATCCGATATTCTATCATGTGGATCCATCGGAAGTGAGAAGGCAAAGAGGGAGTTTTGGGGAGGGATTTGATGAATTGGTTTCCAAACAGGGAGTATTGGGGATGGAGAATGTTCAAAAGTGGAGGAATGCTTTGGAGCAAGTTGCCAATTTATCAGGATCGCCTTACCCCAGCGATACCAGGTAACTTGCAATTAGAAACAAAATATATTCACATTTCATCAAGAAATCTATGTATGTACTGGTTCAATGCAAGGGTTATATATTATTAACAATAAAAATCAAAATGCTTGGATTGAGACAATTTTTCCTCGAACTCTGACTGAATTTAATTCGAGTTGGTAAATTTTTCCTTTAGTCTTGACCAAATTTAAAAAATGTCTTGAGGCTCTAAAATTTTACAAACTTAAAATTATTTAAGTTGGGTCTACCCAAATTGCACCTCAGTTAGGTCATAAGGTAAATTAGATGGAGCCCTGAATTTTATGATCTAAATATTCATGTAATGTTAATAAATATCTTTATCATATATCTCTAAAGAGCAATGCTATAGACCACTAATTTGCCATCACTAATCCCACCAATAGTGAGGTGGCAATTGGGAAAAAAAAAAAAACAAGGCACAAACACACTGTGGCAGTGGGTGGGATCCACTGCCATATCATTAGAGCCACCACTAATTAGTGGTCTAAAGCATTTCTCATCTCTAAATTCAAAAATAAAAATTAATTTATAATTTAAAAATTCATAAAATATTAATATATATATCATTATCATATACATTTAGTCGTGCATAGCATAGGTCGAATGCTAATATATTTATATTTAAGTTTTATATGGGATTTTTTTTTCTAGCTTCCTTATTAGGACACAGTGTGTCACTACTGTGTGCGTCCGATTCGGTTCTCATTTCATTTTAATGATGCGAACAATTCATTTTTTAGTGTACGTTGAATAGAATATTTCTATAAAATTTTAAGTTGATTGGACATCGAAAGACCTATGATCAGGTCAAATCCTGAACTTTTGATTTGTTTTCAATTTGAACTATTTGTCTATTTTCATTAAGTAAAATCGATGAAAATATAGATATTTTAGTTATTAAACACAATGAAAATGAATATTCTAGACATTTTATATATGCTTACATTGAGTTTAATGACTAAAATATTTTTTTTTATTGGTTTTACTTAACGAAAATATATAAATGGTTTAGATTGAAAACAAATCAGAAGTTCAGGGTTTAAATTGACAAGATTGAAAATTTTGAGATTATTTTGTTACAAGAGTTAAACTCTGGGGTTTTTTTTTCATAATTATCCCAAAAATATAATATTTGCTTTTTTTTTTTTAATCAATATAATTGTTTTTTCAAATTTGAAAGTCGATATTCATTGTCTTAAAAGATTTCAAAAAGACAAATTAATATATAAGTGGTGTTACATCTTTTTAATAAATCACTCTCATTTTGATCTTTAATGAGATAGAAGATAGAGAATAGAGAGGGATAGAGAAGAAGGTTGAAGTGTAAGGAATGGGTTATTAAAATAGACTAGGAGTGCTCAATTAGAACTCTCAAATATTTTTTTAATATATATCGATTTTGTTAAAAACGAATTTATAAAATAAAGTTATGTGATTTTAAAAATTTAACACAAAATACAAAAATGATAAAAATATCAATGATTGTCCTTATCATCATATATTTAAAAGTGCCATGTGTCCTTTTTACCAAGATGACATCAGTCTTAAAACACTCTCACCAATTTTTCGTTATGTTTATAATTATGAAATTATGGGTAAATTATAATTTATTCCTTTTATATTTAGTCATTTTTTTTTTAATTTTTTGG
The DNA here is from genome assembly GCA_030407325.1 of Camellia japonica. Classification (NCBI taxonomy): domain Eukaryota; kingdom Viridiplantae; phylum Streptophyta; class Magnoliopsida; order Ericales; family Theaceae; genus Camellia; species Camellia japonica. The sequence goes on from JAPPVO010000032.1 coordinate 59,456,400, forward strand.
TTCTTAAAAGTTATTTATTTTTTTTATTTTTTGGTTCTTAAAAGTCATTTTTTTTTTTTCACTTTGACGTTTCACATTTTAAGTTTTTTTTCAATTTACTCCTAAAGTTAATTTATATTCAAAATTAGATAAAAAATTTAATAATAATTATAAAAAAATATATTATTATATTAGAATTTGTGTCAGTAGTTTGAATTATAGATAATAAAATATTTTTATGACACGTAACTGTTAATATATCATTTTCTTTAAAATTTTTAAGAGAAGTTAACTTTAAGAGTAAATTAAGAAAAACTTGAAACACGAAACTTCAAAATGAGGAAGTGGCCAAACGTAAAAGGGCAAAAAATAATTTATCATAAAATTATTTAAAAAGATGTTACGATATATGCAATGCAAGATATGATTAAAAATATATATATATTTGATTTGGAAGTATAATCCTAGTGCAACTTAAATAAATATATAGGGAAATTCTATTATATACATGCCTTAAATGGAGTGTACCATATGCACTTTTAGTTATTCATTTTTTTTAAGCTATGGCTAATTTTCTTCGTTGTTTGGGATGACCTAAATAAGTGCACTTTTTGCCTTTTTACGAAAAGATGTGCAGAAAAGTAGAGAGGTGATGTGATGGAAAAAAGATAAAAAGATAAAAAGATGGATTATTTTGCAATTGCCAAACTTGGCCTTATGATAATATTTTAATTATGACTCATGAGATCTTTGGTTATGCATCATATAGTGTTTCGACATCATGTAGTATTTGGTTATAACTTCTTTTTTTTAGTTATGACTAAAAAAAAAAGGAATTATATCATTTTTTTTTCTTTAGTTATAAGGTGTATATGGTACACATTTAAGGAGTGTGTACCATAATTTTTCTGAAATATATAACATAGTTTTATATGATGTTGAATGTTATCATATTAAAAAATTAATCAGTTTGAAAGTAAAAATTATTATTTATGAAACATTACAATATGCATGAAATAAGCGTTGCCAAGGTGGTTAGTTTAATAACATTAATGAAAATGAAAAAATTGTCATCTAACCTACTCGTAAATTGTGTTTGAATTTAGGATTTGGACAAAAATTTATGGAAGGAAATAAAAAGCTGAGAGGAATGGTGGAACAATTAACTTATATTTCATTTGCATTTTTTACATTTTTTTTCTTTTTCTCTACAAATTCCTATCAAAATCATAAATTCAAATACAACGGTAAAATTTTTAAAGTTGAAGGACTAATAACCAAAAAGCATAAGCTAAAATACCTGTTCCCTTGCTTGTTATTAAAAAAATATTTAGACTATTTGTGCCTCATAAGTTGTAAACAAAAGCTCACCAAACATTCTTACACAAATTTGTAAAATAGAAATAACTGAAAAGCAGAAACTAAAACACATCTGCCCTTGCTTGTTAATAACAACTTATTTATACTATTCATGCCTCATAAATTGTAGACAAAAGCTCAGCAAACATTCTTATGCACCAAATTTTATTGAGGTTGGGGAGGCCTATAGGAGACTTATCCTTAGTTCTCTTGTTCAATATCACCTTCAGACCAAAGAAGATAATAAAGATTAAAACCAAAAAGGGATAAAGAATAATAACAAATGAAAAAAAACTTAAAAATAGAAATCTTCATGAGGGTTTCTGACAATAAATTAAAGTAGAACTGAAGAAATGCAGTTCAATAACTAGTAAAGTAGATGAATTGTGGGAAAATTTAGAAACCCAATGTGCCATTCAAATGAAGCAAATAAAGACTTTTCATGTTTTTCTTTCTATTAAACAATATTTCAATTGCAATGAGTAAAATTAATCACAATTTTACCAAAATAAAATTTTCTTCTTATTGCTCTTTTGAGTTTTGATGAATAAATTTATTTCTATCCCCCTAAATCTGCAGGTCTGAAGCAATGTTCATTCAAGAATTTGTTGGGATACTTTTTAGAAAATTAAATCGAACATATGAATATTCAAGCGTTGTCAAAGACCTAGTTGGGATGGATTCTCGTATGCATAAAGTGATTGAATTGCTAGGTTTAGGGATGGATGATGCTCGTGTTGTAGGTATTTGGGGAATGGGTGGAATAGGTAAGACTACTATTTCCAGAGCTGTTTATGACTCTATCTCTTGCCAATTTGAAGGTTACAGCTTTATTGAGAATGTTAGAGAAGTTTCAAAAAACTGTGGTTTAAAAACTTTGCAAGAAAAACTCATTTATGAAATCTTAATGGAAAAGGATTTGAAAGTAGGAAGTGATGGTCATGCAGTACATATGATAAGGAACATGGTATGTCGTAAAAAAGTTCTTATCGTGCTTGATGATGTGGATGAATCAACCAAACTCGAAAAATTGGTAGGAGAGCACGATTGGTACAGTTTTGGAAGTAGAATCATTGTAACGACTCGAAATCAACAAGTGTTAACTAGATATGGCATAAAACATATCTATGAGGTTGAGCAATTAAGAGAAGATGAAGCTATAGAACTCTTTGAATCGAAAGCCTTTAGGAAACACCAACAAATGAGAGGGTATGGAGAGCTTGTATGCCGTGCAGTAGAGTATGCTAAAGGAGTTCCTTTAGCTCTCGAAGTTTTGGGTTCTTTTCTTTGTGGTCGAAGCAAAGTTGAATGGGAAAGTTCATTAAACAAACCGAAAGGAAGCCTTCTCTCGCAAGTTCATGAAGTAATTAGAATAAGTTACGATGCATTGGATTGGTCAGAGCAGCAAATATTCTTAGATATTGCATGTTTTTTCAAAGGGAAGGACGAAAAGGATGTAACAAAAATTCTAGAAAGTTGTGGCTTCGCAATTATTGGAATAAATATTCTTGTTGAGAGGTCTCTTATAACTATCTCATACAATAAGTTGTTGATGCATGATTTGATACAAGAACTAGGGCAGTATATTGTTTGGGAGAAATCACGTAAAGAGCCCGAAAAGCGCACTAGGTTATGGCTTGATGAAGATATAAAACGTGTATTGATGGAAAATACGGTAAGAAGTCTTATAGAAAAGCATGAACACTCAAAAATTATTTAATTAACAAAAGTTAGCTTTGCATAATTTTGTCAGCATTCTAATGTTGTGTTCTTGTTATTTACTTGTGGTTATTAGGGAACAAACAAAGTGGAAGGCTTAGTTATGCAGTATAGTGACCTAAGATGTCTAGATCCAAAGGACAGTCAGTTTCTAAAACAATTGAAGTTGGGGCCTAAAGCTTTTGCAAAGATGTCGAACTTGAGGATTCTCAAAATTTGTTGTATGCACCTCTCAAAGGAGCTCAAATATCTTTCTAACGAGTTAAGGTATCTTGAATGGTTAGGATACCCTATGAAATACATGCCTTCAACATTTCAACCAGAGCATCTTGTTGAACTTCATTTAACCTATAGCAACATTGAACAACTTTGGGAGGGAACAATGGTATGAATCTGCATTCTCTTTAATTACTTCGAATACGATGCAAAGTCCTTGACACTATATAATTTCCGTAATTTAATTCTATATAATTTCTGTAATTTATTTATATTTATATTTTTCTTCAACAGCATCTAGACAAGTTAAGGATCATGGATCTCAGTCACTCAACATATCTAACGAAGAGCCCAAACTTCAAAGGGGTCCCAAATCTTGAAAGACTGATTCTTGAAGGCTGTACAGGCTTGGTTAATCTTCATCTATCCATTGGAGATCTCAAAAGGCTTACTTGTTTGAACTTGAAGGACTGCAAAAGTCTCAAGAGTCTTCCATATGGCATTCAATTGGAATCTCTTGAAGTTTTTATAGCCTCTGGGTGCTCAAAGCTTGATAACGTTTTGGTCAGCTTGGGATATATGAATTGTTTATCAAAGCTTTGTTTAGATGGGACTGGTATCAGTGAACTTCCACCTTCAGTTGGACATCTTACCAATCTTGGTTTGATTAGTCTGAGCAATTGTAAAAACTTGAGAAGTATTCCAGACAGCATTTGTCAGTTGAAAGATCTTAGAAATTTAAACCTTTCTGGTTGCTCCAAACTTGACAAATTGCCGCAAGACTTGGGTGTTTTGGATTGTTTATATGAGCTTCATGTAGATTGGACTGCAATTAGACAACTCCCATCCTCCATTGGACTTCTGAAGAAGCTTGGAATACTAACGCTAAAAGGGTGTAAAGGAATATCATCTAATTCATGGAGTTTTTTCTCCTTGCCTTCCGTTTTACGAAGAGAGAGAGATAATTCCATGGCTTCTGAACTAGAAGCTTTGTCAGGGTTAAAGTCTTTATGCAAACTAGATCTCAGTTACTGTAATTTAAAATCTATCCCCATAGCCATTTGTCACATCTACTCTTTGGTATTTTTGGATCTAAGTGGAAACAATATGGAAAGATTACCTGCAAGCATGAATCAACTTTCAAGGCTGTCGGGCTTGGTTTTAAATGGTTGCAAGAAGCTTCAAGAATTGCCAGAGATTTCATCTGAAATACATGGCCTATCTGTTGATGATTGCCCATCATTAAGAACAACATGGATTCCAAACAAATGCAATACTTTTGGCGGGCTGTCCTTCAACATCCTGACAGAAAAATTTCTTTCAAATAAATTTCAGGTTCTCTCTCTCTCTCTCTAGTGCTGTGAAACAGCAGCTCTACTCTTTATTCCACTGTTTCCGTTTTTCTTTTATATGTATGATAAATTACAATAATAGTCTCTAAAATTTTATATCTTTTTCATTTAAGTCCTTAAAGTCTTAATTTTGTCAATTAAGTCTCTAAAATATTTAATTCGAATCAATTTAGTCCTAAAGACAATATAAAAATTGAACATAAGCCTAAGGATGTGTTTGGTCCTTGATTTAGAAAGGAATTTGAAAAGGGAAAGAGAAAATGTGTGTGAAACGTATGTGAAATGTAGTTAATTTCATTTACATTTCACCTAACTTTCATTTATCTTTCCAAATCTCTCCCCATATCTATGAACCAAACGTAAAGGTTATAAAAATGTGATTAAGCCCATATTTTAATTTATTGTTAACTTAATTATCCTCTGCATGTGTGTTTTTATAATTGGTATATTTTTTGCAAACTGATTAATTCTAATTGCTTATATAGGTCTTCTTATATTTCTATTCTACTATTATTTATTTTTTGTAATACGTAATTATCCATTTTATCTGATTTTTTGCTATTTTTAATATTATTTTATATTTTATTTCATTATTTTTTTCTTGTACCGCCGTTATTTATAATTTGTCTAGACTATAATTAATTAGATCTATTTTTATTATTTTTATTTTTGGTGATATTAATTCAAAAGATTCCCCTGGAGAGTTCCTTTGTAAGGATAAGGATAATTATATGTATTATTTTCTATAAGAGCTAACTACTTAAATCATTAATAATTTTAAAAAATAATTAAAAATCAATAATAAATTTGTAAATATTAATAATTAAATTTTAAATTTTTTCCTGAACCTGTAATTATTTTTTAAAATTTATGCTAAATTATAAATTTTAAAAAAATGCCTTTTAAGCTTCAGACTAGGTATGAGTCGTATAACTTATCAAAAACAATTTACATATTTTATTTTGTTGGATTGAAACAAAAATATTAGGGATAATTACAAAAAAAAAAAAAAAAAAAAATTCCAAAGTTTGAGTTTTGTAACAAAATAAAATTTTGGATAAATTATGCAAATAGTCCCTGTAGTTTCAATTTGCTCGATTTTGCCCCTTAATTTAACGGATTGTGTCATTTTAGTCCAATAAATAACGGTTGTTAAGTTAATTTAACGGAATGACAAACAATGTGTCAATTTGGTCCCTATAGTTTCAATTTTCTGTATTTTGACAAGAACTAAATTGACACATTGTGAAAAATACAGGGACTAAATTGACACATTATTTGACTTTCCGTTAAATTAACTTAACAACCGTTATTTGTTGGACCAAAATGACACAATCCGTTAAATTAAGGGGCAAAATCGAGCAAATTGAAACTATAGGGATCAAATTGACACATCGTGTAAACTACTGGAACTATTTACATAATTTTTCCTAAAATTTTTATTTTGTCAATTTAAACCATAATCTTTTGATTTATTTTTAATTTAAACAATTTGTTTATTTTCTTGAAGTAAAGAAAAAAAAAAATAATCATTACACTTACATAAAATGTTTAAAATATACTTTTCATTAAAATACTCATTTTTTCGTTAATTTTATTTAATGAAAATAAGCAAATGGTTTAGATTAAAAACAAATCAAAAGTTTAATATTTAAATTGATAAAATTAAAATTTTAGGGTTAATTTTGTTATAAGGTTCAAACTCTAGTTTTTTTTTTTTTTTTTTTTTTTAATTGTCCCAAAATATTAATATATTTATAAAAAAAAAACTATCTGTAATTTGAGCAGTTTAAAGGTTAATTTTCTCCCATCTAAAAAAATATATGTAAATTTCAAGTACACCCCCTGAATTTTGCTTAAAATACAGATTACTCTTTGTACTTTGAAAAATTATAAATAGTCCCTTGTTAGAATTTTTTATTTAATAGAATTAACTAAAAAATAAAATTTCTAAATGTACTCTTGTATAATAATGAAATTATCTGAGTTATTAAATAAAATATATTTTTAATAGTATTAAAAACTATTAATTGACTTGATGATTTATTAATAAAATGAGCCATTTATTATGAAATTAGAAATTTCAAAGGGTGGAATATAATTTCCAAAGCCACATGAGTGATTTATATTTTAAGCAAAACTCAAGTGGTGTATTTGTAATTTATCCAAAAAAGAAAAAGAAAAAGAAGAGATTAAATTTCTCTCATGTGCACTCTTAACATGAGAGAATTTGAGGGTCTTGTGGGACTCACCACGGGTTATGTTTTGATGATTCAAACCATTCATTTTGTAAGACTCTTCATGTATATCATTCATGAAAAAAATTATGTCAATCTAATAATCGTAATATTTTCATTTTATCGTATTTGTCTTTAAAAAAATGAATAGTCTATTTTTAAAACTATGTTTATCATTTATTTTTTCAGAGATAAATTCGATAAAATAAAAATATTACGATTATCATATCAAACTAATTTTTTTTATTTATAAATAATATAAATTAAAATTTTACAAAAAATGAGTAGTTTGGATTATTAATAATGAGGCCAAACCTCTCAAATTCTCCTATATTAGATAAACCAAACCAAAGTTTAAATTGACAGGTTAACAGAAAGTGAATGATAGATATAGATTTGTTGGGTTGGGCTTTCCGGCCCGAGTAGGTTTGGGGCAAGCTTCCCACATCTTGGGGAGTTTGGGTTTGTGTATTTTAACGGGCCACTTCAGCAATTATCCAGTGTGTGGTTTGTGGGTCCTCCTGTCAAAAACAAAATGATAGATATAGATAAGTGTGAATCTTTATTTTTTTTTGGTGTAAATTACACTTTGCTTCCTTTATATTTGGTCAGTTTCTCACTTTGGTTTTTAATGCTTATTTTATTTTTATTTTTTTATTTTGACCATTCATGTTTTCAGTTTTTCTCACTTTATTCTTAAAGTTAATTTATGTTAAAAATTAGACAGAAAATGACACATTAATAGTCTCGTAGCATAAAAATATTTGATTATATATAACTAACACATCTGACATAAATTTAATAACTAATATAATAATATATTTTTTTATGTTGTGTGACAGTTATTGTGATATTTTTTACTTAATTTTTAACAAAAATTAGTTTTAGGAGTAAAGTGAAAAAAATTTCAAACATAAAGGGTTAATGTGAGAAAAAACAAATTTTAAGGACTAAAGTGAGAAAGTGGCAAAACGTTAAAAGGTTATCATTTATCCTTTTTATTTTTATTTTTATAGAAATCTTTGGTAGTTCAAATTGAGCTATCCTGAATTGCTCGAATTTGTATTTATCGGTCGACCTCCTAGACGACTGGACGGACGACCACTCGGACGACCTGGTAAAACACTTGTCTACCGCGATTGTCACCTTATTGATCGCGACTGTCAACTTTTTCGCCGGATGACTGACTGGTCAGACGCCCTGGAAGATGAAATTCGAGCCATTCGGGGCAAGCACAAATTTGAGCTACGCAACATTGCTCTTATTTTTATATCTATCTATTCTATTATATAAAGAGAAGTCTTAAAAATATAAAATTATATTATGAGATGACTTGGTTTGCCGAATATTCTTACCATTTGAACAATATGTTTATATGCATTTTTTTAAATCACTTTTCTTATAATATTACTTAATATAAATTGTAATTTAAGATTTTGGATGTGTACCTCACTTTGGGTTGGTTTGGAATGAACTAAAAAGGTCAATTTATTAGTTTGTTATATGCCCTATCACTTCTCTATATTTTTGTATGTTTTTTTATAATAAGTAAAAAATGAGAAAAACAGAAAAAAAAAACCTAAAATTTTTGGAGGCGCCAGCCACTGATTGAGACCAATCTCTATTGTACAGAGAAATTTTCGTGCAATGAACTGTTATTTTGACGTCGTTTTACCTGGGAGAGAGATTCCAAAGTGGTTCAGCTATCAAAGTGACGGGTCTTCGATATCTTGTCAGTTGCCTCCACATTGGTTTAACAACAGGTTCTTGGGATTTGCTTTCGCCGCTGTTGGATTCAAAGAGGATAAATCCGACTATTGTTATATTAAAATGAGCTTCAAGTGTCACGTTACTCAGAGGATCATCGAACGGGGTGAACCCATTCCAACTGTGAAATTTGGAAATATGGTGGTTAGGTGTGTCCCACGAGGTGCATTTTCGGGAATCACGGAAAATGATATGGAGCGATTAAATGAGGAGGGATTTGAATTGAACATTTATTTTTATAAACTAATTCGGTATTCTTCAATTCGAGAAAATGAAAAATTGGGAGTAGAGGTCTACGAGCCAGTATACGAAGTAGAGATCGAGAAGGTCGGTGTCCACGTCTTTTACAAGGAAGCTGAAGAACAAGCATTGAGTAGTAGTATTAGTGCTACTACATCAAAGAGAAGACGCGACGACGACCTCAACGACAATCACTACAATGCAGCAGCAGCAGCACTCAGTGGAAGTCCTGGAATTGATGATCAAGAGGACCACCTCAACAGCGAAAGGCTTAGGTAAGTATATATCTCTTACAACTCAGTTACAGTTTCCTCCAAATAAAAATGTCTTCCAACTCACACTCCCACTGCAAATTAGAAAATAAAATTATAATAGACATAACCCATTTCAAATGACTCAAAATTGGTTTAATTTCAATTGTACTGTCTAATTCCTTAACACAAACACCATAGTAATAATATTTACTTATGGTTTTCTAAAATATGTGCACTCTGTATCACCTTTTTTCTTAAGTTGTTAGTTTTGTCTCTTTGGTTCCTAAACATATATGAAGAAGATGAAGCATGTTCTTATAGTGTTTAGGGGTGCAATTAATAAAATTGAAATTTTGGGACAAAAATGACATGTAATGTATACTTTAGGGAGAAAAGTGTATTTTATGATTATTCGGTTAATGGTTTAGAGGACCATTTAAAATTACACCGATTTGACTTAGATTGAAAATTTTATAGATGAAATTGGCAAAATTGAAACTTGTAGGGAACATGGTAAACATACTTTATTGAGAATTTCCCATTTCTAGACCAACAATTTTTTTTTTCAATGCTAAACTTTAGGATATGTTTGGATGACATTACTAGGAATAAAATCCTGTGTCAATGGTATTCAAGTGTTTTGTTTGACTAGGAATTCTTTACGAGAAGATTATGAAATTTTAATTATTATGGGCCCATTTATTTATTTCTCTTAAAATTGTTTACATTATCAGTAATGCTCGGAACACACAAACCAAACACAGAATGTGACACAACACAAGGGGTGTAGGGGATTGTGTCCCATTCTGTGTTTGGTTTTTGTGCACATAGACTTACTGCTTTACCTAATTATGCATTGCTTATCTATATGTATATATATTTTCCTCTTGCTATCTAGTGCTTTTATGGTTTTTTTAAAAATATTTTTTTCCCTTCCTTTTTAGGTTGGTTTGGGGTTTTATCTTTTTTGTTTTTCTTGTTCTTCTGTTTCTTGGAGTTCTTTGAGGAGGCTTCCTAAATTGAAATTAATTATGTCTTGTGTGACACCACAATGACGACAGACAAGCACATTTTTGAACTCCTTTTTGAGACTTGCAACTCAATTTTTATTTTTTTGAGACTTAAAATATAAAGAGAATTACATCTGGACAATTGTAGTCCACTAATTTTAGAACTTCAACAACTAGCATGATAAATAGTCCTATAATGAAGCAACACCAACCCAATAATTATTCACCCACAAAAACACCAACCCAATAATCAATCAACCTAAGAAAGGGTCCTGTAAAGAGGAAGAAATGAATAATACAATAAAGAGTCCCCATAATGAAGATGAAATTATCAATCCTTGAACTCCTTTTGAGACTTGCAAATCAAACCTGATAGTACTATTATGCAAGTACGTTTAGGGGGCTTACTACTGTTATCAACGTTTCCAACTCGAATTGTCACTAGCAGCCTTTGAATTTTTAAACAAGCTTTTTAATTTTCCTATTCCAATCTTCATCTTTCAAAAGTTTTTTTTTGAACTAGTCGATTAAATTTGAAGTTTTTTTTTTTTTTTTTTTTTTTTTTTTTTTTCCTTCAAATTTTACAATGGTGAATAATGATTCCATTTATAATACATTTACCAACAAATTTTTTTTTTTTTTGATTGAATCAAACGTGAGAGTGGATGTTATGATGGAATGACCATTCCATTTCATTCCATATTCATTTCAATGAAACAAACATTATCTAAATTATTTAGGGCAAACTTCACTTTGCCCCCCTGTGATTTGGGCCAAGTGCGGATTACCCACCTGACATGTGAATATCACCACATAATCCCCTGGTAGTTAATGGATTGAAGTGCACAGTTAACATTTCCATCTAATCAAACTGCCCATGCATTACACGCGCGTAATGTGCAATTGGGCATAAACGGATGGTTTTCCCTCCGAATTAAATGACTAAAATGCCCCTAGAGTTAGAAATAAAAGCTTATCCAAGAAGATTGGTTTTTTACTCTCTCCTTCCTCTCTATGTCCAGTTGCAAGCGATTTTGCCAAGAAAAAATGTCCTCAAGTAGTATGGGTGGTGGGGAAGTACAAATCTTGAGGTTCATCAGCAAGAAATGTCGTTGTGGGAAAAAAGCAGCCATTAGAGTGGTAGAGTCTGAGAATCCTTCGAAAGGTAGGTTGTACTATGTATGTGAAAAGGCAAGTTTTGGGGGTTGTGATTTCTGGGCTTGGTGCAACCCAGTTGAATTTGCTTTCACCTGTAGAAGAGATGAGACTAACGAGAAGCCAAGAGTTGAGGAAGGTGAGCCTATATGCACTTTAATGGAAGACTCATGAAGTTGAAAATGAAGATGGAGGCACTGAACATGATGATGAAGGCATCTATGGTGATTTTGGTTGTGTTTCATTAGCACCATGTTAATGTTCAATATGAAATGAATTTGTAAGGTGCATTATGTGCACTTGATGTATGTGTGAAATGAATGAAATTATGTTTATGAAATAAGTGGTTTTTTGAATTCTTTTATTGCATTCCAATGCAAAAAATACAAGCAACATGAAAATCCATTCAAAATTATTCCAACATAGGTAACCCTATTGAGTTTAATTCCAAAACAAACAATTATTTCCAAAATAGTGCACTTCAACCAATGGAACAAAAATAACAAAGGACAAATTTGCAATGACAATGCTATTTAACAATGAACCAAAAAACCAAAACATAAATATTGATCCAAAGCCAAAATCAATGCTTCCGAAAAATCTGCATTACAATGCCAAAATGGTCTTTACGTCTGCATTACAATGGCCCAAAAGTAATCCATTTACAGAACTAAGCTGCATTTCAATACCACAATTGCCAAGTCTAATATGCTAAAAAGCTACAAAAACACATCAACATTTGCATACAACACTTGAACCAATTTTTCAAAAACCATAAATCTATGTGTGTGTCTACCCTTCCTTAGCTTAAATACAAATAGACCATAATTTTTTTCAATACAAAAAAAAAAAAAAGAACAACAGACATGAAATGCTCTACTTTGACCCACCAGCCAGTTCTTTGGCTTGCCTCCTTGCTCTGATTGTCTCAAGTACATAAGTTATGGAAGCAGGGTTCGCATTGCCTCTCACATCAGCATTTACTCCACCACTTCTTGTTGCAGGATTGCCCTTTCCCCTCCCACGAGTATTTACTGTACCATTTGCATATACAGGACCTCCTATGCCTCTTCCCATTGCATATACAGGACCTCCTATGCCCCTCCCTATGGCCCTTAGACCAACATTCACTCAAGTTTTTCCAACATTGACTCCAGTTGCATTAATTTCTCCTCTACCCCTTCCAACAACAATGACTTCAGGTCTTTTGGCATGACCAAGTTACAAAAAACGAAATACAAAACAAAAAAGTTGGAGTTGTAAACAAGTTAGTTACCTGAGTGGATGACCTACCACTCCTTCTCTTTAGTCCAATTGAAGCACTAGTCACTGGTGAATGAGATGTTAATTGGCCTCCTTTTGTGGTTTACCCCCCACTAGACCTCTAAGAAAAAAATTGGAAGTTTCAGTAGTTATGTCCACAAAGTTAATGTTACCAATAAATTGATAACATAGTCATGTTACTTGACTGGGCTCCCTTTGAGGTGGCTGAGATGCTGAATGGGCTTCCTTTGAGGTTTGCCTCCCATTGGACATCTAAGGCAAAAAAATTTAAGTTAGGAACATAAACAAATTGGGTAAACTTGTGTCCAAGATAAATTGTGTATTCATGTTACCTAATTGGTTGGCATAGGTGGTTGGGAACAATGTGATTGGCTCCTGGTGGACACCCTAGTAGATCCTTGGCACAAATTAATTCAAGTTCAAGTTAGGCCTAAGTTGAAGTAAACCCTATATTGAAGTTACAAGTCAAGTATAAAAGTTAACTTCTAGCATGTTACCTAATTGGATGGGATGTTTGTTGTTGGAGTAGGAGTAGGAGTAGAAGTTGATGCAGGTTGAGATGAAGATGATTGCCCTCTTGTAAATCTCTGTTGCAAGAAACAAATTAAGTTCAAAGCACAAACAAATGTAACAACACGTGTACAATAAATGAATACATAAGTATACGCTAACCTTCACCATTTTGGACTTAGGATGCAGCTTGTTCTTGCATGACCTCTAATTGTGCCCCTTTTGCAAAAACATATCACATTGATGTTCTTCCTTGATGCCTTGTGTGGATTTCTTGGCTCATCTGCTTGCCTGTTTCTTAACTTTTTTGGTCTTGCTAATTTCTTTGCTTCTGGTGGGTTCCATTTTTGGCCACCTTCCTCATACTCATTCATGTCTGGAACATTATGCATCATGAATGCCTAAGTATCCAAGTACCTAGACTTAGTGTAATACTCATGCACGTAGTCTTTTGGCTACTCATGATTGATTTGAATAGCACTGATGGCATGGCTACAAGGAAAACCAGACAAATCCCATCTCTTGTAACTACATGCCCTAGTACTTAGGTCCACTATGCACCTCATCTAAAAATGATCCACTTCAAATTCCAGTTGTCTACACCAGGTTGCAAAGTAGTTCTTTGATTCCACCTTCAACTTCTCAAGTTTGTCATAAATATTGGGACATATCTTACCAGTGTATTTCTCCATTCCAGTCTTCTTAATTTGGATCCTTTGCATTAATTTCCTTCTGATCCATTCAAACATGGAGATGATTGGTAGCTCTCTAGCTTCTAGAATGTAAGAATTGAATGACTCACTCAAATTATTGACAAGGATGTCACACATGCTCCTTGGGGAAAAATGTGACCTTGGCCACAAGGCAGGGTCAGTCTCCCTCAACCACTCCACAACCGTCTTCCTGTTTCCAGTCTTAGGATCACCTTTTTCAATTTTCTTCATCCAGTAATTGAATTCATTCACATTTCTTGTTGATGCAGCTTTCCAGAACAGGTCTTTCAACACAGAACCACTGTACGTTGTCTTGAAATTATTGTACATATGTCTTAGGCAATATCTGTGATCTGCCATAGGGTATAACTCTGCAAATGTTTTAACCAATCCCTTCTGTCTATCTGATATAAATGTCACACCATCTCTTTAACACTCCCAATGTTACTCATCCGTTCCTCAAGAAACCAACACCAAGTGGCTTTACATTCAATCTCAACCAAAGCCACAACAATAGGGTACATATTGTCATTTCCATCTCTCCCAATAGCATTGAGTAGCTGTCCTCCAAAAATCCCTTTTAAATGACAACCATCCAGTCCTATTATTGGTCTACACCCTGCTACAAATCCGTCTTTCCATGCACAAAGTCTGAAATACATCCTTTGAAATGTAGGCTTTGTTTTTTCAGGATCAGTTGTTATTAAAATGTGACTTGATGGATTTTGCCTCAGAACTGTAGCTGCATAATCCCTAATCTTGAGATATTGCTTTGCCAAATCCCCTGCAATGACCTCCCTTGCCTTTCTCTTTGCCCTATAAATTTGAAACCTATTTGCATCCACCATTATTTCTCTCCTCACTTTTTTTTTTGAAAGAAGCTATGTTAATGTCATGATTATCTCTTACCTTATCTACAAACTTCTTCCCCAAATACTTGGAGTTGGCTTGTTTGTTGTTGTAATGCCTCCTACATGTATATTTCCCCCATAGAGTTTTGATCTGAAATGTTGTGGTTCCCCCTCAATAGAGAGGCATGTATCCTCCAACTACAGTTATGTCTACAAATAGCAGTGATCCTAGCACACTCATTTCTGATGCACCTTATATCATAACCATTTATCACATTGAATTCTCTCAAATACTCTCTGAAAACTTGGGGACTGGGAAACTTCATTCCAACTACAAGTTTGGGATCCTTCATCATCATTTCTTTGTATTCAGGGTATCCATCATCTTCCTCATCTAATGACCTTTTCAGACTAATCAGTTCATCATCATTATCAGGATCTAAATACCAACAGGCATCATCTGCTTAATTCACTGTAGGTGGTGGTCCTTCTGTTCTTCTATGTGAGGTTTCATCAAATATGTCATCATTGGGACTTTCTAGGTCTTCATACAACCAACTTTGGTCATCACTTTCTTCTGCACTATCCTCGGAAGTTTCGATACTATTATATTCTTCACTCACTATATAGTCAAAGTCCTCAAAATCATCATTGAAAGCTCTCTCCTCATTGGCCAAATCCCACTATGTGCAATGTCACTTTCATTAGCCTCATTACCTTCTACAAACTCAATGCCAGTAGTATGTTACAACCCTTCCTCATTTTATGTATCATTACTGTCATCCTGACTTGTTATTTGACTCTCCCTAGCCTGATTTTGACTTGCATTCTCCCTACCCTTAGATTCCTTACCCACATGCTCACCCTCAACTACCTCTTCATGATCTGACTTATTCCCAATGTAACAATCAATTATGATCTCAATATCAGACAAGTTTATATCAATAATGTCGGTGTCAGCACCACCTATGGCATTACCACCTTGTTCTACATGTGTACCATTACCTCTCTCTTCTACACCCTCAGTCTACCCTTGTGCACCATTGGGATCTGACAACAACTTACCATTGGATGGCAAAACCATAATAGGATTTGTACATGTCTCTACATAAACTACTACATAATCCAAATCTTTATAAGCCTAAAGCATCTTCATCACATCAACATCACTATAAATTGTTTTCAACCCAACATCTAAACTATAACCCAGCCATCTATAATACATATCTATGTTTTCTCCTTTTCCACCAACTAGGTCATAATAAATGTCCCTCAACTCAAATATGGATATCTTGTCAGGGTCACAATTAATAATTTCATTTACCCTACCACTCTCATAAACAACATGTGGATGAAACACAAAATGGTCCTCATGATGTATTTCAATAGTAATGAAATTGTTTGACATTTTCAGCATTCACTCCTAAAGAAAAAAAAGACTTCCATAAATACATTTTGGGACCACAACCAAAACCCTAAACAAAACAAATATTCATGCATGTAACCAACATAAAGTAAAATAATAAATGAATAATCCCTAATCTTGAAACAGATCGCACAAAACAAAAAGAGAATAACAAAAAA